>JARFJB010001943.1:3012500-3150000 GCA_036346205.1 Vesta saturnalis
CCTCATCTCCAAAAAAGCACGAAGTCGAAAAAGAAATCGGTCACCACAGATTTGCTGCTGAGCCCATTCACAAAAAACTAATCTGCGAGGATAATGATCATTTGTCAATTCTTCATGTAATTGTATGTGGTAGGGATGCATTTTATATTTGTGAAGCATGTTCATGGCCGAGGTTTGACTAATGTTGTGTTGATGTGAAATTCCACGAGTGCTAATGTGGGGATAGTCATATACAACTGATCCAGTACAAACAAAAAGATCCATTAACCTTTCAAACGCCTTTTTTTGGGTGCCTCCGTTCAGGTAGTCGCTGTTGATATATTCTGCATGTAAATAGTCAATTTCACGAAATTTCTCCTAATACCCAATTCATATCCATTAGTTTTTCTACAAAAGAATTCATTTTTAAACCTTGTACACAAAAAATGCACTGATAAGAAGGTAATAAATATGAGAACTGTCATTTTTTCAAAGCCACCTGTTTTGTTTTCTTAAAGATACTTTGGTCAGATTATTGTTGAAATAATATTAATCTAGAAATTGCCTACCTTTAAAATGTAAAAATGATTTTTTGCACTTCCGAGACTAAAATAAATACTTTTGTCTCTGTCTACAGGGATTAAAGTGGGTCATTTATTCCCTAGGGATTAAATATGGACTGAACCCCCTAGAGAGTTCATTGACAGATGTCAAACTTCAAATATTTTTTATTAATTTTTTTACGAAACATTAACATTAATATTACTACAATTAATAAATATCGGACGATTGATTTCCGAAACGATACTGCTGGATGTAAGGTTGAACGCATTTCCAAATGGATCAGTGCCTTTGGGCCGTTCAGATTGCCACGAGGTCCTGGGAGTGAGGTAGCTGGTATTTTTTGATCACCTCCACCTCCAAAAATTTTTTCGGCGATAAGGTTTTTATTATTCAGGGAGTTTTCCACATACCTTTCTGCAACAGTTGCAGACTTCCATCCCCCATGTCTTTTTAAAACGTCAACAGTCGCACCTTAATCTGCTAGTAGAGATGCAGAGGTTCGCCGCCAACAATGTTCTGTATATGACAACGCATCTGGTAGGTTTAAGAATTTTGTAACTTTCTGGGGCAATTTTCCAAATATATTCTTTCCTACAGATTGCACTGTACGCTGCTTGTTAACATAACGAACAAAAAATCTTTGGTCCCTCTATGTATAATATACTATTGTTACATTATTATGCAAGATTAAATTATTTTTAGTCACACAAATTTAAGGTATTCCTAAAATTTGAAGAAAATGAAAAATTTCTCGGAAAGTAATGAATTTAGGTAGAGGAAATGCGATGTTAGTTTTAATACTAGAATATATTGTTTACATTATTATGTGAAATAAACAATTATTTATTTATTACTTTTCCATATACATAGTGTTTATTTCATAGTAATTTTGATATAAAAATGGTCATAACTCTTTAAATACTGTGTATGGTTATGTACAACCTCATGTTGTAAGAACAGAAATTATAAGAGGAATACAGGGTGTCCCATTAAAAAAATGGTGTGTTTGTGTTATCATGTGGTTATAAATCACACTGTAGAGACCGGCATATTTTCCAAATAACGAGCATATTGTTGCCTACAATTTTTGTAAATAACTTTTTAATGTACTCTATCATAACAGAGTAATTGACCAATCCCGCACTAAATACTCACCCTGTATGTATAAGATTTAACTAAATTTTTTTAAATTTATATTCAGAGTTCAGAATGAAATTATACATCAGGAAGTAGTAAACTAGTTTCCATAATTTTGTTACTCTAGGGAATATGGCCAAAATTACTGGCAAAGTTTTGAAATTGTCACTGTAGATGTGTATTGCACATTTCCCAATTTTTGGCTACAGAACCGTATTCTGCATAAGTAAGCCAAATGTCTTTATTTTTTTTTGTGTATCCCCAATTTCTCGTACTTTTTACAATACTCATTTGTAGCAGGAACATCATCTTTTGAACTCCTAGGGAGGCAAACATGATTGCAAAATTCCCTTAATGGGTGAATAATTTTTGTAATGCAAACTATAAGTCAAAATAAATAAATAAAATTGTCAGCACACTTGTGTATTTTACATACAAAATTTTGTGTTTTACGCTGTTGGAAAGTTTTTTGCAAATGCTCATTAATTGAAATCCTCGCTCTGTGGGCAAGATTTTGTTCACATTTATAAAACATTTTCCAGCTTTGTGAAACAAATAACTATTGTACCTCCTCAAGAACAAAGGCAGAAAGGCTATCATAGTTTGAAAATTTCCATATGAAGTATACAGTATATGGAATTCTATGTAGATTTTTCCAAAAACCATTGGTAATTCAAATTTAACCATTAGTGTAAAAACAGAGTTTGATATCATTATGGTTTTTGAATCTCCAGATACTTTTTGGCTTTTTACCATATCAAGATAATACAATATGTGCTGTTACATTGTTACTTAACACTGTTCATTTATTACAGGTAGGAAATAGGTATAACGTTCCAATAGGTACAAAGTTTTTTCGAGTAAAAGTGAAACCAGTATCAAATGTAAAAGAAACAAAGGAAGGTGCTAAAGAAAAATCACAAATGTCTCAGAGTGAAATTGCTGGACATTCTTCTGCAGAAACTAATCTAGTTGATACGGCTGTGAGTTGGTCTTCTCCTGCAACACCAGTGAAACAATCACCAGATGAAGCTCGAAATGACTACAAAGATATAACAGAAGAATTGTCAAGTAAACGGTAGGTTTAATTATAATTTAATTGTAAAACTCTTCTGCTTTGAATTAATTAATGTACATTAATTTTATAGAATTCTGTAATGTGATCAGATGAAATAAAATGTAAAAACAGATTAGAGGTACGTAATCATAGTAATATGTATTGATAACAAGAATTAGATTTATTTACTTACTTAAACTTGTAACAGTAGTTATTTGTTAAATTGTTTTAATTTTTTATATTTTAAATTGCTTATTTTTTATCAGAAAATTACAAATTCTGTATTTTTATCCAATTTAGGCCGTCACATTGTAATTAACAATACTAACTTTTTACAGTATGTTCATTTCAGAAATGTAAATTAATGCATTTATTTATTATAAATGTATGATTGCATTATATTGTTATTATGGAGCAATATAATCAGCATATGCCGTTTTAATCGTTGGTTTTATTTACATTGATAAAGATCTAACCCAATTATAACAAACAAATCAATTCAGAATATTTTTTTTGCATCATACTTTAATATAATGCATAAGAGCAATAATTAATGTGGCAGAGATTTTAGGAGTATACTTTAATTTTTGTTGAACAATTAAACAACGCTAGACAAGATAATGGTTTTATATGTACATTTGCTGTATTCAATGTGGCAGAAAATGTTATGTAACCTATGTATTTTGTTTGTCATGACAAATCGTAACAATGGGATTTGAGAAGAGCAAGTCCAAAACTGAATTTACATATTAGTTAATAATTATGCGAACAGATATGGTCATTTCGTTTGTAATTTTTGTTGTACAGTTCAATAAATCAATGCTCGATATTGTGAAAAAATATTTATTGCAGGATACTAATTATTCTGCAATAAATAATATTTCTTAATTGATAATTTTTTGATTTTGGGTCTCTCACACACTTTTTGTTGTATAATTTATTATTTTAACAATATAAAATAAATACAATACAACCTCGATAATCTGGACTAATAAAAACTGGACTCATCCAAATTAGCGAAAAATCCGGATTACTGAAACAGCAAGTTCTCAAACTATTTTCTGTAGAAAATGTCTTTTATTAAAATTTAGCAATGTAATTACCAGAAAAATTAAAAAAACGTTTTTAAGGTAAATAAAAAAATATTTAACAAAAAACATATGTTGTACATAATACATATGCGGTAAACTACTGTTTAAAAAAAATATGTAATTTTTGTCCGCTTCGCTTGCTTGTAGTGGTTCATGAAATCTGTTTCCTTGTATCTTTGAAGAACTAGCATGTCGTGAATTGAAACGTTATTTTCTTCTGTCCATTATAAGCATATAGTTAAGTGCCGCATAATTATTAACTTTTGAATTAGTACCATCTAAGATTTCAGCATCACAGTCACGTTTTTCATTCACCTCCAGTTCATTTGGAAGCAAGTCTACGTCTTTTTCTATCCACTGGTTAACGTCCGGACCAGCAAGTGTCTTTGCTTAATGAATTTAACATTTACGAAATGTCCTTGAGGGCGGTCTGTTATTCACGCAATTCTCAGGAATTAGATCCTCGGCTTCCTATTCTGAATAAGAACTTGAAGAATCTTGGTTACACCTAATTATTTTTTTCCCAACATTTTGCTAATGTCTCAGCGAACCTTTTAACCATGCCTTACTAAGTGTGCATACAGCATCTTTTAAATTTATGTTCTTTAAAAGCTGAGCAACATTCTCTTCTTCTTGAGACAAAATAGACGCCAACAGGCTTTTTCGGTAAAGTAGCTTCGTCAGTCTGATGATGTTTTGATCCATTGGTTGTAGAAGTGCGGTGAAGTTTGGTGGAATAAAGAATGTTGTAAATTGACCATTATCGCTAGACAGTTCTTCAATGGACTCATGCCTTGAAGCGTTGTCAATTGGCAGACGAACACATTCTGGCAAATTTTTATTTTTTAAATGATTTCTTACTTGAGAAATAAGTGATTTGTGAAACCACTCTTGGAATTTTGCTGTCATCATTCAAGCATTAGAAGAGGATTATATTGGACTGGAATTTGTTGATTTTTTAAGGCTCTCGGATTTCGTGCTTTTCCTACAACCAAAAGTTGGAGTTCATCAGCATTTCCACAATCTAAGAAGGTAACACGCTCTTTACTTATCTTCGGTCGTTGCTAACTCATCAGCATTGTGTATTTGAGCTGGCAACAGACTGAGTTCCTTAATTTTCTGTGATAATGCGCACCAAATGGATCGATAGTAGTTTCATCATTAGATAACTTTATTCCGCACACCTTTAAGGAATGCAAACCATGTCTTTTCCTCAAATTTGCATCCAACCTCGACTTGCTTCTAAATTTTCTTGTCCATACACCGCTTGATACAACTGCTGTGCCTTTGCTGACACAATTTCACATGATATGGGAATGTGTCGCAACTGTTGCTTACAAAACCACTCAAAAAGAAGTTTCTCCATTTCTGGATATTCTGCTTGTTTTAATGTCTTTCTAGCAGTTGGAATTTGATTGCATTTGCTGACAAAACTGCAAAACACAATACATAAAGCATTACACTTTATAAAATAATTATTGGATAGTGTATATGTATGTAGGTATGTAGGTCTTACTTTTTTAATTTTTGCTTATTTTTCCTTGTCTGATATTGTAGATGTTCCCAGACCATAAGAAATAAATAACATTTTGCCACTCTCACCCCGTTCTAATCTATTTAACACTTCAAGTTTCTCTTTTTAAGTTAAAGTTTTATGTTTTTGTTTTGTTGCCATTTTATCTCCCTGGTTATACAATGGTATACAATCCATAAATTAGTCATTGCCGTAAATTCAACCGAATGCCTGAAAAATGTATCGTAATGGGCGATGCAAAGTACCAAAGAATTTGAATTACCGATTTGCTGATTATAGAGGTTGTACTGTATTGCTAGAATGATGCAGGGTGGGAAAATGCTCAGTTTTGATATACTGATCACATATTTGCGTTTTTTTTTTAAATTAAGTAATAATTAACTTATTATACTTTTTACATATCTAATTTGCTCTAATTTTTGCCTTAATTGTGCTTACTAATAGGATGTAGGGTTAATATATTTGATTCAAAAATGCACTTCATAACATATTTAATTGTTAAACACTAATCTTAGTATCTAATAAGCATAATTATATTTGTATTTAAATATTTAAGTGTTAAATGCGATTGAAATCTTCCTAATAAAGCATGACAGTTTGTATAGAATTTACTAATTCAAATTACTAGATTTGTTAGTTTTAATAGGTTATGTTAACAAAGTAAGCAGATGGAAACCAAGCATTCCACAAAGTAATCTAATAAAATCTTTATTCAAATTACTTTTATACATTTTCATTGCCGCAATGGCACATTTAACGAAAAGCAACAACAAATTAAATTCTAAATGTTCATTAACTAGGATATAATGAAAAATCAGGGGGAAAAACTATAAAAACAAAATTATTAACCAGAAATGATTACGCTTTTCCAAATTATTCTTTTTCTTAGTTGTATTAAATTACTGATGGTAGCGCTTGACTTTCACATTGATTGTGCAATTGTAAATACCACATTACAACCAATATTTTGTCTAGTATGGATATAGTAGTAGTTTTTTCAGAAATAAGCATACATCATGTGACTAGTTAGTTACTAAAGCATTGTGGAGTTAGTATCAAAAATATAGTCAGGGATCTAGTGACCTACTCAGTAACTTCTTATGTATATGGCTGCAATTTTATATGGTTAGATGTGTACTTTCCTAACGATCTATAAATTATGTTAATTATTATGGTCCAATTAAATTGTAAACTTAATTTAAAATGTACCTGTTTGTGTAGCTAACTTGGACACTGATTTTATTGGATTCATTACATTGTAATTGTATATTCAGTTAACAGCATGGGTAGATCAGTACTTTTACAGTTCATTGTTTTAAATCGTTGAACGATGGGAAGCAAAGGTTATTGCCAATAATATCTTGTAAAAACCATTCGAGGATTAAAATAACTAATTTCATAAAGTTAGCTTTGAACAGAATTGTTTTTGAAAACATAAAAATTTAGTGCCATACAAATAGGAAATATATTATTTTGATAAATGAAAGTCTAAGTTGAACAGTTATTCACTTTGTTGAATTCCTGTGAGAAAATCCCTAGATGTTTCATAACTGGTCACATGGAGTATGATCATTCTTGAAAGTCTGATTTTTTCTGAACTCTGTGTTCTTTGAAAACTTTTTTTCATTTCGTCTTATACAGTTAAAATTTGGAGAGATGTTTTATTTTTTTGTGAGTAATAGAATTATGATTACCTCTTAATTTTGCAATCGTCAGCTTTATGAAAAGTACCACAAAGTGCCAATTAGTCTAATTCTTTCGATTTAATTTTTTTTTCAAAAAGAGGTAATTGTGTGTGGTTACCAACATTCAACTCTGTAATGATTTTAACCTAGACTTTTCTCTTATTTATTCATAGTTAATGTAAGAGAAATTACATTCTGACTATTACATTTTCTTATGCACAAATTTTTGTAAATAACACATTTACAATACATTGGCCCTGTATCAATAAAATTTATTATAGAAACTAGGTTGTGAAATGTTAAAAATATTTCTAGAATAGGCAATATGATTGGGAAAATCTGACTAAGAACAATTTAAATTTGTTTTAAGAAAATATTTGTGAGTACAAATCATATTTAATCGAAATTTTGTAAGATATTTATAGGTACACGTTAAAATTAATAACTTATGATTATAATGTTCTAATTTACTTTTTCCCGATCACATTGTATATTTCCGTAGTATACATATTATATACTTTGAAAAGCTTTTTTTGTCACTTGTCGTACCAATAATACTAAAATTACTCAATAGTTGCACTTACAAAATATTAAGTATCTATTTACAATATTGATAAAAGTAATAGTGTGTTCTACAACTTTCAATAAATTTTTGTAGTAAATAGTGATTGCCTTATTAAAATATTATAAATCAAAAATGGAGCTGTTTTGTCTTAAATTTAGATTTCAGCTTGTAGTTTAAAAATTATTTCAATTTTTAAAATTGGAAATGTACCATATGCAACAATATAGCTTTATAATCATTGTTGCAATATAAAAGTTATTTATTCATAATC
Source organism: Vesta saturnalis (assembly GCA_036346205.1). NCBI lineage: Eukaryota > Metazoa > Arthropoda > Insecta > Coleoptera > Lampyridae > Vesta > Vesta saturnalis. The sequence continues at coordinate 3,020,384 of JARFJB010001943.1, forward strand.
TCATAGGAATAAACTATTAATAAATTTAATAGATTTGTTGTAAAGTGACGTTTTAATTGTGATAATAAAAATGGTTTTAAGTTTCTGTATTAGTAATAAGGTATGATTTCATGTACATTTCTTTTTTATTGAGAGCTTACTGCGATTATGTATGTTTAACGTGTGATATTTCATCATGCAAGTATTTATGAGCTATTAGATTGTAATAAAAGGTACCAATTTACTTATTTTACGTTATTTAACATTATATTTAAGTAGACAATTAATTAAATTTGTCGAAAGATCAGCTTGTCTTTCATTTGTGGTGTGCAAATCTGGAATTTACTGTTTGTATTGTGTTTTCAAGTATAAATGAATTGCAGTTATTTGTAAAATATTTACAAAATTTTTATATAAAAGCCTTTGTGCAATAAACAAATTAAATTAATAGGATTTTTAATTACAAGACCTTTTGTGTTTCATGTTTTCTGTTTTCTTTATGCACTTCATCCTGTGAGAATATTTTGACGCACTGGAAGGGATGGGTGGGTGTACATAGTGAACATACTGAACGCGTTCTAGGAAAGTTCGGAGAATGAAATATGTAGATGCTGTGAGTAAAGAGTTGAATGTGAATGAAACAGTGTGGAATGAACAAGTAAAAGACACTGACATTGAAGTGCATGGATAAGCTTGAAAAACTGTGTTGTCAATTGTCCCGTGCGGATATGTGGAAGAGCGACTGTAGGTAAACAGAAAAAAATGTGCTTGGTGGAATGAATCGATAAAAAAGGCAGCATATAAGAAAAAAGATGCATACATGACAATGATTGCTGCAAAAAATGAGACAGAAAAAGCGATTGTAGGAGATGACAGATTAAGAAACAACGAAACGAAGGAGGCAGTGAGAATAAGTAAAGAGGAAAGAGAGAAAATGCAGCATGATTTTGAGGGAAACAACAAACCCTTCTGGAAATGGGTCAAAAATATAAAAAACGTGGCGCAAAACAGAAGGAGTGATGAGTATGAGCAACGAGATAGTATGGGACGATTGTAAAGTGAAGAAATGCTGCCAAGAATATTTCTGAAAGCTGTACAGTAATGAGAAAACTAAGACTGAAGGGTTAAATAAGAAGAATGTAGAAGAAATGGTGAATGAAACTGAGAAAGATATTGGGATAAATGAGGAAACAGTAGGAAGGTTGAAAAACGGTAAAGGAGTAGGCTAGATCAAATCTGGTGAAATGCTAAAGTACGGAGGTGTAAAGCTTATATGAAGATTGTGTGAATTTTTCAATGAATGGTTTAAGGGTGGAAAAGTGCCAAGGGATTCGAAGAACGCAATCACTGTATAAGGGGAACAAGAGTGATTGGAAGAACTACAGAGGTATAAGTTTGCTCAGTGTACCTGGTAAAGTATTTGGACAACTACTGATTGAGAGAGTACGAGAAACTACACAAACTAAGGTTTGGGATGTACAGGGTGGCTTCATGCCAGGGAGAGAATGTGTAGATCAGATGGTTGCTCTCCAGCAGGTGATTGAAAAGTGTTTTAAGTGTAAAAAGGAAGTATACAACGGTAACCGTGCATGTGTTAGGGTGAGATACTTTAATATTGAGCAAGGAGTGAGGCAAGGCTGTGTGATGTGACTATGGTTGTTCAATGTATACATCGATAAATGTGTTAGGCAAGCATGTACTTGTCTTATTAAGTGACAGCATGGATGAGCTACATATTGCTCTGAGGAAGTTTGAAACAGTCTGTAAGAGCATGGACCTAAAGGTAAATGTGAACAAAACTGAGATTGTGGTGTTCAATTGGGAAGGTGTAAAGGAGAGTAGAGTATTTACTTTGCAAGATGAAATTTTGGAGCAAGTGGATGTTTACTGCAGATCATACAATTGATGGCGAGATGGGGCGAAAGGTCAATGCTGGAAGGAAAGTGATTCGAAGTATGTGGACGATAACGTGAAACAAAAGCATGAGCCTAGCTGCGAAATGAGCAATCTGTAATGGCGTGTTAGTCCTGTCAATATTGTATGGAAATGAAACATGGGCATGCCAATAAAAGCACAAAAGTAAAATAAATGCCGTTAGTATGAGATTCCTGAGAAGCGCATGTGGTAAAATGAGAAAGGATAATATAAAGAAGTAGTGTATAATGACGGAGTGTGGTGAGGAAAAGACGATGATGGATAGATATAAAAGTAGTACATTACGTTGGTTTGCTCAGATTGAGAGAATGAACATTGCAAGATTAACGAAGCAAAAACATGTGGGTGAGGTTAGAGGTAAGGTCGGGCCTGATAGGCCGCGTAAAACTTCGCTGAATGTTTCATAAAAGCGAGAAAGATAAGGAGTTTAAAAAATAAAAGGACATGTCAGAGACAATGTATGAATCTTGCGTAGCTAGGGAGGTATGTAGAGATAGGAAAGCATGGACAAAGATTGAATGAAGAATTAATAAGCGGCAGGGATTGTTTGCCTACCCCGCAAGGGAATGGTGTGATGGTTAAGTTGAGTTAAGGTTATATTTAGTGTTACATTGTGCGTACAACGCATTTCTGATCTATGAACGTGTGTTTGTACTGGAGAATTTTTGTTAAGTGTATTGGTGTAATTGTTACAGCACACAATGTTAGATATTTTAATACTGTGTAAAAAAAAAATATGAGTTCAAAGAATAAAATTTGAACGAGAGATACTATCGAGGTAAAAGCCCTTATAGAGATGATAAATTCGTGTTACTGTTTAGCCACTTTATTTTCAGGAATGCGGGTTTAACACATGAACGGGTAACGTGAGCGAACTAATTGTATTTAAATGTTGAAATGAGGTGTAGAATGACAATGTCTGTTTTATTCATGTAAGTGAGTTAGGATATTCGTATTTAAAGATTGACGGATTATTTAGTGGGAACTTTAAATATACTCCATTGAGAATTATACCTTCACAAAGCAGCTTAAAAATTAATAGATTTAACCATCGTTTTAAACATTGGGTTTATTTATTTATGTATTTTGGATTATTGCCACTGGCGGACTAAGGGAGGGGCGGTCCGCCCGGGCCTCCGGTCCAGCGGAGCCTCCAAATCTCGTTAATCAAATTCTTTACAATAGGTTTAAAAATATTCTTAGCAAGTAAACAGAGACAGTTTGCAAAAGTTTTCTTTATACTTTTTTAATCTTTTAAATGGTTTGGCATTAAACTAGATGAGAAGCCAGAACTTTTACTAAAAAATAAAATTAAGTATCGTTCATACCAAAAAGTGATACTCGCTAAAGCTAGCTAGTAAAAATATAGTATATAAAAAGGAAATTTAAAAAACAGACTGAGTTCATACAATAAATTAATTTTCTTTATTTTTACTGTGGGTTTTATGCAAAACAATATGAAATCTGGCTTCAACTAGAATTTTTTTGTGCACTAGGTTTGAACTAAAATCTTTCATTGAAACTGAATAGGATATTTATTTGAAACTTAGTGCACAACTCTAGTAAACTAATTTTCATTGTAAAAATTGTTTTTTTGTATAAAACCTCAATACTTGGTATCTTATTTATATTTTATAACTATTAATCAGATGAAAATATTTACTAAAAATGGATTATTTTATATATCTGGCGTTATTTCTACAAAAATTGCTGCCCATGACAATTCACAAATTATCATGATGGTTAAATATGGAAAAATTTACATGTTTCAGTTACTTCATTATTTTTTTTATCGATTTAGCCTAAATTGGTAAACAAAATAATGAAATAACTAAAACATGTAAATTTTTCCATATTTAACCATTATGATAATTTGTGAATTGGGGGGGACTCGTGTAGCTTTTCCCCCCCGGGCCTTTGACATGCTTAGTCCGCCACTGATTATTGCTTGTAATTATAAATATTAGTTTATTTTTATACGAGGCTGATACAAATATTTCAGTTAAATTGATAGTATTTTGGACTCTTTGACACTCACTTGAACATCAGCCTGTAAAGGCAAAGTGCATAGTACTGACATTGCTTAGTGGTAGAATCGTGGTTGTTACCCAATCTACAAAAAGGGCACTCGTTACAACTCAAGAAATCACAACCAGTTATAAAATCACAAAGTCCCTATAAGTCAGGAATGCGAACTGTTCGCTCAAAATTCGACAAACTTACACAATCTCCAGAACTTCTCACATGCTGTGCTCGAGCCATCGCAAAACTCACCTTAATTTTTGGCTTAATCTGTAAACTGACTACAAAATTCACTGTTATAAATTTAATCGCTAACCGTTGCCTTAATTTTGTAATTACCATCTCAAATTTTCTCATTAAAATCTTGAACTTAATTACTTCACAACAAAACTATACTGATAAAAAAATACTTTGCAAATCTCTGTTTAAATATCTAACTTCAAAAATTCATAATTGACCTTCACTAAAAATCTCAACATACTTGTCCAAATAACTTCAAAATTTAACATTAATTTGGTTTCGAATCTATAAAACTACGTTAAAATCAAATAAGAAACTGTCATTATTCAATCTCGGAAAATAATAACGTTTACTTAATAAATCGCAAAATATTGCTCAACCTTTAATGGTTTTAAATCGGTGAAACCTGGTCGTTCTCAAATTTCGAAGACATGCTCAAACAAAAGGTAAACGAATTCGTTACTTGTTATGTTTCAAAAAGACATTAGATAAAGCACATTTTTATCAACTCGCAATAGGCTTCGTTTTCTATCCTTTTTTTTAATTACATACTTAACATAGATTATGTACATTTTTCATTTTTGTATATTATTTTTTTTTTAGTATTAGGTTGGATACTATAATTGATATATTGTTATGTTTAATTGTCTGCGCAGTATAACTAAATCTTAAATTTTGTAACTTAACTGTAATTATTACAAATTGTCCTGCAAGTGGGAGTTTTTTCTGTTGGGCAATAAATATTATTATTATTATTATCTTTAATCAAAACACCAGGTAGGAATGAACGGCTCGAAAATTCAAACTACAAATTAATACCTCTACAGAATTTCACATTAAAAGACACAAAATCTACAAAATAATTATTTACATATTTCCTGTAACCATAAGGGAATCAAAAGTTAAATAAACAATCGGTAAAAGAGTTCTTACTCTTGTGCTCCATTAACGAAAATTCATCCAACCCTGCCCGGGTTCCAATTATTTGATCTTTAAGTTTTAAACTCGACGTTGCACTTTTCTTTAAAATTGAATAAATCTCAATTCCTTTATCTTTCACCTCATATTTAAAACAATATGATATTGATGGTTTAATATACCAAAATATGAGAATATCAAAATAAAAAAATATCAAATTAATTAATATTACACTGGAAAAAAACAATCTCAATTCTCGGAAGTCGAAACGGAACCTTTGATTCCTCGCTTGCTCAAATGTACATGCACGTACTAACGAGATTAAATTGTTTTTAGATGAAAATCGCTATTCGGTTTCAGTACCACGTTACCGTATATCCAAGTAGTTATTGTTTATTTAGGTATTCTTATTAAAATTAGAGGGAAGTTTGTATGATGCTTCCATCAGTCCCACCTCATTCTTTTATCCGCACAACCGGCACGGAGACTTTGATGTTTTCATATTTTCATATTCATTTATTCTTAATATTTTAATTTTTTGATATTTGATACTAGATATCTGATATTTGATATATCAAATTGATATATTTTTGTAATATCAAACTTAGATATCAATTTTGCGATATCGCCCATCCCTATTTCATACGCCACTGCAATATACCGCAATTACTTCTCGAGTCCTAAAATACTTGCATACCAACGAACTACACTTCATCTCTTATTTTAACTGATGCACCAAACAAGGAACGCTGAAAACGGTCAAAAATTTTCACACGCACACAATCACCTATAATAAAACCTAAACAATCGCACACGTGTGACAACTTGTTAAAGTACTTACCGCAATTGAATAAATTCAAAGTGAATTATATGTGATTTATACAGAAAGTTCAGTTTTGTGTAGCGAGTAAGCACTCTATGATCTCGCAAGATTAAATCTCAGCACAAGATAATTTTCAAGATCAGTTTCGATCGTGGTGGTGCTCAAGGGATGTTTATGGGCTTTGTTTTAGGGTAAGTGTAGGGTGTTTGAAGTCAGATTTCAGCCATTTTATATCTTATGACAAACCCTTGTGCGCTTTTTTCCTAAGACGGCAGGAAAAATACCTCAGCCATAAAGAAGGAGTTTAGATTTATAAATACTTCAAACTTCCATCGAAGATAACCGATTCTACCCGAACATTGACGAGTGCGCCAGCGCACAAGGCCCTAGGCTAGCGCCGTTCTCGTTTCTCGTGTGTTTCGCTCTTTAAAGTGTAACTGTCATCGAATGAGCATTATTATGATGTATTCTCCTGCTTATGAGCCAACATCAGCGGACATTAGAGATTTTACTGGCTTGTTAATAAACTATTACAACATAACCGTTCAAGATAATGATGGAAGCGATGATGTGGATGAGCTGAATGTATCTCACATCCAGGGTGATGGTGATGATTCACAGAAGAGGAAGAAGATCGATGAGATAGAGGAGAAGGACGAATCTCAAAACCATGATGATGATGATAGCGACGAATCACGGTTCAAGAAGAAGAAGAAGACCTATAAAGGTTGTTATTAAATAAAAATGAAGTATTGTTGTTGTTTATAATAATAATATATTTTCAAACGCTAAGCTTTCATTCAATTTTGTCAATAAACTTGTTTTTCCTAACGGTGCTCCCCGTCTTGATTCATGTTTGCAGCTTTACGAGTTTTCGCGTTAGCGTGTTTTTCGCTGGCGTGTTTTCGTTTGTGTGTTTTCGTTTTACGTGTTTTCGCATTTGTATGTCTTCGCGTTTGCGTATTTTTGTGTTAGCGTGTTTTCGTGATAGCATTTTTTTCGTTTGTGTGTTTTTGTGTTTGCGTGTTTTCGTGTGTGTGTTTTCGTATTTGCGTGTTTTCGTTTTACGTGTTTTCGCGTTAGCGTGTTTTCGTGTGCGTGTTTTTTGTGTTGGTGTGTTTTTGCGTTTGCGTGTTTCGCGCGCTCGTGTGTGTGTGTTGTGTGTGTGTGTGTGTGCGCGTGTTGCGTGCGTGCGTGCGTGTGCGTGCGTGCTGTGCGTGCGCGCGTGCGTGTTTTCGTTGATCTTGCTAAAGAATGATAGTCGATTGTATGTAGTTGTAGGCAATATTGTGTTGACTAAAAGCCATAATTGGAAACGCTGTGCTACAGTCCGTGGAGTTATGTTTAATTAGCTTTTGACAGATGTATTATGATAAGGTCAGGCTTGCATGTAAAATAATATAGAGGTGAAACTCTAGTTAACGTGTTTGTGCTAACGCATCACAGTATTGAAGATTCTGTTTATGTATTAGAAAACGTACTACAGTCTCAACAGAATGCAGATAAAATTGAAGGAAATGAATACGGTACACTTCTGAGAAACTGAAAGATTTGAAAGTGTGCAGCATTTCCAGAGCCGTGTTGAAACCAGTTAATTTAGGGATAACCTCGTGTCCATGTATTAATAATGTCTGATAAAACTGTTAGGGTTATTAGCTGCTTTATAGTTGTTACAATATAATCGTTCAAGGTAAACGATGAGGTGAATGTATCTCAAAATTTGATGATGGTGATGCTTCATGAAATTTCAATAAATTAGATTACGTCACTCTTATTTCAAATTAGAAATTTTAAATCGTTTAGTTAACATTGCTATTAATCTCAACTGGTAAAAATCCATATAACGAGTACATATGTGTGTGGTGTAGTGTGTGTGTGTGTGTGTGTGTGTGTGTGTGTGTGTGTGTGGTGTGTGTTTAGCAAAATTTTTAAAATGTTTGTGAGTATTTTGAAAGTAAAATAAGTACAACATAATTGCTGAATACGAGTAGCAGTAATCAGGTTTTGTGTATTACTTTCTAAATTCGTTAATGATCGGAATGTAATAGCCAGTTTATATCCAACCATTCACACAGCGTGTTTAGTGAGACTACATGTGGACACGTTGTATAAAAAATATTTCAGTTCAATGTATGGTGCAGCTGAATGAAAAAACACTTCTAAAGGTAAGCGTATTATTTTTTTAATATATATATATATATATATATATATATATATATATATATATTATATATGTTTTTTACCTGATATTGCTAACAAAAATGTCTATAAAGATTTTTAAAATGTATTATTACTCTTATAGGATGACGTCATAAAATCAGATCTACAATAGCACGTACGTATTCGATGATTTTAAACTTGTAGTTATTGTTAATTCACGTATAATAATAAAACCATTAAAACCTTTTGCCTTTTATTTCCATTATATCAGTTTGGTATTCTTAAAAACATGTTAATTTAATTTAACTCTGTTATATATTCGAAAAGAAACCATAAAAAATAAGGGTGAAAAAACGCGTCCTACACGTGAGTGAATAAAAACAAAAATAATTAGGGGTTGAAAAAGGCCTCCAAAAAAAATAAGGGTGGAAAATATGGTCTCCCACGTGGGCATCCTTGTGACGTCAAAATCCAAGATGGCGGGACAAGTGTCCGTGTTCTACTAATAAGATACCAATTTTTGAGGTTTTATAAAAAAAACAATTTTTACAATGAAAATTAGTTTACTAGAGTTGTGCACTAAGTTTGAACTAAATATCCTATTCAGTTTCAATGAAAGATTTTAGTTCAAACCTAGTGCACAAAAAAATTGTAGTAGAAACCAGATTTCATATTTTTTTGCATAAAACCCACAGTAAAAATAAAGAAAATTAATTTATTGCATGAATTCAGTCTGTTTTTTAAATTTCCTTTTTATATGCTATATTTTTACTAGCTAGCTTTAGCGAGTATCACTTTTTGATGAGAACGATACTTAATTTTATTATTTAGTAAAAGTTCTTCTGACAGTCTGTGATATTAATTTTAAAAGATGCAATAAGAACTGAAAATGTTTATTCTTTCAAATAACTTTATACTTTAATAAAATTGCCGTGAAATAATTGATTAACAACTACCACAAATATACGATTTTAATCCCAAACTATTAAAAATATAGTTTCGAATTCGTTGTCTCTAATTATTGATACTCTCGATATATGATTTTAATGTGGTCATTTGTAGTTCCCCAACTCTTCTCCTATTGAACAGATTTAATTGAGTATAGGTATTGAGTATATAATATATATATATATATATATATATATATATATATATATATATATATATATATATATATATATATATATATATATATACGGGGTGTCCAGAAACTCTACGGACAAACTTTGCGTAGTGATTCTAGACTCAAAAATAAGAAAAAAAGTTCGTATAAACCCATGTCCGGAAACGCTTTGTTTAGGACCTACAGGGTGTGAAAAAAATTTATTTTCCTCGGTTTTATGGCGATATTTTGCGAACAAATTTGAATATGGTCCTGAAATTTGGAGCACGGGGAGGAAGGGAACAAACTAATTCAAGCGGAACGTCAATACACCGGGTGGTAAAAAAGTTAAGGCCAATTCACTTTTAGCATACCACTGTAGATGCCTGCGATACCTTTAGAAATAATGTGGCAATATGTTCGCCGCTCAATATCAAAACGAGTGAGATTATGTATCGAAACAAATGGTGATCATGTGGAACACCTTTTGTAACATTTATTTTTTTCGTTCTTAAATTCAAAGTTAAAATAAAAATTCAAACATACGTTACTTTCATTTTTAATTCCAATTAGCTAAGGCTTATAGGGAATTAAATTGAACTGTTCATCAACCAATATCTCGAAAACGGTTCATCTAAGAGGCATCGGCCAAGTATACCTTTTTTGCTTAGAACTGAAAAGGGAACAAACTAATTTAAACGGAACGTCAATATACCGGTTGGTAAAAAAGTTAAGGCTAATTAACTTTTAGCATACCACTGTAGATGGCGTCCTCTGCAGGCAGCATCAAAATCAATAAAATATTTAAGTTTCTCGACCTCAAAAACCCCCGTGCTCCAAATTTCAGGACCATATCCAAATTTGTTCGGAAAATATCGCCATAAAACCGAGGAAAATCAAATTTTTTCACACCCTGTAGGTCCTAAACGAAGCGTTTCCGGACCTGGGTTTAAATGAATTTTTTTTCTTATTTTTGGATCTAGAATCAGTACGCAAAGTTTGTCCGTAGAGTTTCTGGACACCCCGTATATATATATATATATATATATATATATATATATATATATATATATATATATATATATATATATTTATACAATGGTATAGGATAATTCTTACAATAAGTGGAACAATGTTCGGTATCATTTAGATTGCTTCCCAAAACTTCTAAACGTTTTGAAGACTACATGTAATTTTTTAATAACTCCAAATCTTCTGCTATTGGTATTAATGTTGGTTTATTCCATTTCTTTTGTTGTAAGTCATTAAGGGCAAGAGTGGATGTTTGCTAGTGCCATCCAACTCCTTCAAGACTGAATTTATTCAAATGTGCATTCCAACTTCTCTAAGAGGCACAGAAATTGTCACATCCATGTATTCTTTGAAGATATTGCCCATATTAATTGCCAAAAAAAGGACCTCATATGTTTCATTTTTTGAATTGCACTAGGGTTGTTCAATTGAAACGCACCTTTGGTCTATGAAAAATATATTCAGAAATAAATTTAAAAATAATCACCTCTACAATTAAGGCACATATCCCACTGCTTCACCAACCAATTTATATATCTCGTGGCTGCTGGTTGAAGAATTCCTTGACGGCATTTTGTATTTCAGCATCCGACTTAAAGCGCCTACCTCTCAATACCGTTTTTCAGTGAACCAAGGATATGGAAATCGCATGGCGATAAATCTGGGTTGTAGGGTGGATGTTTTAAAACCCTCCATTTTTTTCGTTTTCTTTCACTACGTTTGAGACATGTCGTGAAGCAAAATGACACCATTGGAAAGTTATCCTGGACGTTTTTGTCTTATTGCGCAATGAAGCGTATTCAGAGTTTCGTTGTATAGATTTGCATTAATACTCACTCTGTGTTCTTTAAATTCTATCAGCAACGGTCTTTTGTTGTTATGTTAGCATCACCTTGCCTGCGGAAGGTTGTGCCTTAAACTTTTTTGGTGGTGGTTACTTTTAATGTTTCCATTGCATCGATGCCAACTTACTGGATGGTTCGAAATAATGGCAACAAGTTTCTTCACCAGTAAATATTAATAATAGGAAGTTATTACCATTTTCGCTGTACTCTGTAAGGTGTTGCTGAGACAAACCCATCCGCAAACATTTTTGATCCCATTGTGCACAAACTTTTCTGTAACCCAGCTTCTGTACGATACTGTGGACGGATTCTACATTCACATCAATATTTTTTTAAATTGCTCTGATTGAAATTCGACGATTTTCTCTAATCAAACCGTCCACACGTGCTATATTGGTGTCTGTTGATGCAGTACACAATGCACCTAGTCGCGGTGCATCTTTTGTTCCCTCTTTACCATTTCTAAATTTTCGGCACCATTCCTTTACAGTTGGATAGGCAACAGATGGTTCTTCATAAACGCTCTGTAATCGGAAATGGATTTGCGTTGGTTGCAAACCCTCACCACACAAAAATTGAATGACCGCACGTTGATCAAACTTGGACGTATTTTGTATAACAAATGCCATTTCAAAGTCGCAATATTTAAAATGGCTATGAAATATAAATTAAACAGACTAGTTTGGGTGACAGTTACACACATTACTAACGTTACAGAACGTCCACTGGGTGATTAAATTTTTTTCCAAGGCTAATACGACCAAAGATAGGTTTCAATTGAAGAACCAGATATTTCGGAATACTTTTAGTGCAACACAACCAGAGCCGCGTCGTAAGCTAAGCCGTCTGTGTTAGGATGTACTGTGCTGCCCGTACCAAGCTTATAAAAAGTTAATAAAAAAATATTTTGATATTAGTAAATAGAATTTCAATGCAATTTCTACAAATTATAGGTTAACTAACAATTAAATAAACATTAACTTAAAGGACAGTAATTATTTATCGTAATAAAGAACACGATTTATAAAAGTTTAACACGCCGAGCTTTAATTTCAGGAAACTTTGGACAATACTATGAACATTTAATGCATTCAATATTTCTGACTCTACAGATATTATTGTCAGGTCAACTAAACGTTCTTGAAGCATTGTAGTCCTAAGGTGGTTCTTGACCATGCTAAGTTTAGAAAACGATCTCTCAACTGAAGCAACTGAAACAGAGCGTCAAAATTATTTTTAGTGCAATTATTGTATTAGAAAAATAACTTTGTGAATCATTTTGTACCAAATAACGTAAAACTTCAAAGGGATATTCGTTAATATGGACATTAAGGATAAATTAAGGACACGTGTAGTTTTGTATATTCCTACATTTATTGCTGCAGTACACCATTGTTGCCAACCTCCAAAACGCTAATTTCTTCAGGACGATGTTTAAAATTCGTCACACTTCGTTACCCGCAGCAAATTTGAAATTTGCTGCATATGGTCGAATTTTAAAACATGTAATAAAAAATAAAATGCTTTATTTCTATTAAACAATTTGAAAAATAAACAATTCCACATGAAACAAATATGTAACAGAACCAGAACAAGAACCTATAAGAACTCACTGTTCTTATAGGTTATATTATAAAAAAAAAGACTAATATAAAACTAGTTAAACAATTTTTGGGTAAAAATTGCACGCACAAAATAAGATGTAACTCAATCATTGGCATTAGAACGAGTTCTTACTTTTTATAAAAATACAACATATTCGTTTTCATTAAATCAATATGTTAATGTGTTACGTTGTATTCACCAGTACTTTTAATATTATTTGATTGTAACTTTGATCTGACTACACGCGTTCAAAAGATCTTCTCCCATCCTATTTCTATTTATTTTTTTTTGACTTAACATCATTCATTATAGCAAATATGCGTTCAGCCCCCGCGTTGGGATGGGGCAGAGTTAGGACTAATTTAGCCAAGTAGGCTATATTTCTAAATAAATATTCACCATTAAAATTGGAAACATTAAATAAAAATTCCCAAAACCCTACAACCGGCATTTCTATTATTTTATTTTTTCATCCTTATCAAAATGATCAGGCAGGTTTCTCCATTCACTTTCTATATCAGAAGTTGCATTGTTTTTTAACAAAGGCGCAAACACGCCAGATATAGATCTTACTGATAGAGCTGTTCTGTTTTCACTTAATGACGTTAATGACAATTAATCAAGAAATTTGCTTATCAATGGCAAACGTTTTTGAATTTCATTGACTGATACCTGATAAAATTTCAAGAATTTATCCTTATATCGTTTTCTATCCCAGTATTAAGTTTTACTTTTTATAAATGATTTTCACAGTCTGGGCCTAAGTAAACTTTTTCCAAAATTAACGAAGTGCGAGAATGAAAGACATTTACATTAAAGTCTAAATTATTCAAAAAATTCTGACCGATTTTCCTAAAAAGCCTTTTACTTTCTTTTGCCAAACACCCAACTAATACATTTCTACTTTGAAAGAGGGCGCTGAACTCATTCATATAATTTAACACAAATTTTAAAAAATATGTTTTAGTTTCATCATTTAAATATTGAACTATAAACTCTAGCTCTTTTAACCTATCATCGACAAGTGCAACCTGAAATTATGATTTTAGAACGTCCCAAATTTTTAGAAATCTTTCGACACATTGATAACCATCGGGTACCTGATAAGTGTAATACTTTCAATTTTTCAGATTTTAATACTGCTGAAATTCAAATAATTCCACATATATTTTTGCACTTCCACAAATATACGTTGCTACAGAACGAATTAAACCTTCTGGTGTTCGTGGCAGTTGTTTGCAAGCCTTACCAGCAACAAGCATAGCACTATGGCAAATGAATTTGAGGTTAAAAGACATCTAGATGCTAGCTTAAACAAATCCTAAGCCGCCCGCTTCTATAAAAATATCTATAATACAGCTTAACCATTTTCAATCTTATTGATTTAATTTTTACATTTATTTCAATTTACATTAAAAAAAACCTTGTAAAGTTATGTAAAATTAAATTTTTTTTAAAATATATGTCTACACATTTTCTCATAAAATTAATCACTATTTAGATATCGAAACAATTTGAACTAACACTTAAATTGTACTTTAGGTTTTTTTGCAGCTCAATTACGCGTCGTATCAAAGAATTGAATACATAGAACATAATTGATCTATATGATTAAAGCCTATATATTGGTATTTTTATATTTTTGAATTATACAGCTGTCTTCAAAAATATTGGATAAAAATCAAAAACAGTTTCTAATAAACACCCCTTTTAAGTACGTAGGTACTTCGTTCTGGAGTTATCGTAGATACTAACATACATCCATACACACGCACGAACCCCCTCCCCACATAAAATTTTCCGATCATATTGATCAGACCAGTTTTCCGTTATATTTCTTTTCTACCTTCCCGTCTGCTGAACACCACCATACCTGTACACTAAACACATCCTTGTACACAAAATACCACTCTTTGCTTTTAGGTAGTGGCCTGAAAAATACTGAGAGTTGCTCGGGGAATGTCCACAAGGTGTACGTCTGTGTCGGTATTCTCCTACGTTTGTTTGTCCGTAAGGTATACATCTGTTCAGTCTAGCGTCCTTCTAATTAAGTAAAGGGCATACGCCCTTTTCATTAATTAACCTATCCTACCGCCAAGTACGCCCTTTTCATTAATTAACCTATCCTACCGCCAAGTACCTAACTTGTACACACATGAGTTGGGAGACCAGTTAAAGCTGCAGAGAGACAATCGCATAATAATCTCCGGAAAACCCCGTTTCTCTCAGATTGTCTTGTTAAAACCATTATACCTGTGACCGTAAATCAATCCTGTACTCCAGTCATTAAATACAAAACACCCGAAAAGGAATAATTAAGTCCCACTAATTAATACCAATTTATATAAAGTAGAAATTCCGATTTAATTCTCAAAAGTACTCCCGTTCCAGTATATATTCTTTGATGCGATAGGAATAAATCGCAAATTGAAAATAAAACATAAAATCTTTATTATACGTTTCAAGACAGATACACAATTATTGCATTTTATACATGTGGTGGAGAAAACCACCAACCGTTTATTATCCTCTTCACATTTTCTGTAGTTTATGATCCTGCTATTTCATACTACGTTCTTCTCGCATAATTAAAATAACTATAGCAAAGTAGAGAAGTTGAATTATCAAACAAGATTACCCAATTCTGCTAAAAGATTACTAATTTTTGTTTTGTATTTTTCTGTTAATCTGACATACATGCAGTTTCTAAAACATTTTGATTTTTTTTTAAATTGGGTCAAGCTATTTCATGTTACATTATTCTCGCATAATTAAAATAACTATAGCAAAGTCCAGAAGTTGAATTATCGGCTACTTAAAAAGAAGTAACACAATCATTTATTTTAAACGAAAATCGATAAAGCACAGTAAACTACATTCGTTCCATGAAAAAGTCATTGCCCTCGTTCAGTCCTATTGTGTTTTCCTCGGAATACATTTATATCAAATTTGCTTCGTATGTCAACTACTTTAGTCGTTTATACAAATTCTTGGAATTTATAGTAAAGAAAAATATTGATTTCTTTTCTTTTAAATTTCCTGTAGCGATTAATACCTGATTTGCGTAAGGACTACGTCAGAAAAAAATTACCATTGCATTTTCACCCATAACGTTTAAACGTGTTAACAAAATTTTCTTTTTGATCTAGTTAGCTTTGCATTGAATGTCAGATAAAATGACACATTTACAGTTTTAAGCGCGGAATGTCGACCGAATTGGAAAAAGAAAATCTGAAAATCATCAGTGGATGGAGCAAAAGAAGTGAAGGTTAATAAAAAACAGTATCTAGTGTCATCAAAAGTTATCGAGAAGACTTGAATTTGTCCAGGAAACATGGTTCTGGCAGAAAAAGGTTTCCATTCCCCAAGAAGGCTAAGAAAGTTGTTGCCAATATGCAGCAAAATCCAAACTTGTAAATCAGGAAACTAGCTAATAGTCATGACTTCGGAAGCAACAGTAAGAAGAGCCAAGAAAGGTGTGGGCATAAAGTTTTGCAAAATTCAAGATATACCAGACAGGAATGCTGAGAAGAACTTGGAAGCCAAAAGCGAGCACGAAAGCTGAAATGTCTTTCCAGAAAAAAATTGTGTTGCATAATTTACGATGAAACCTATGTACTTGTCGATGTTTCCCAGCTACCTGGTCAAGAATTTTATTCTGGAGCTGGTTGCGGCAATTTTGATAAGAAATTTCGAACAAAAAGTCTGAGTTCCCAAAGAAATTCCTTGTTTGGCAGGCCATTTGTAGTTGCGGTGACAGAAGCCAATTCTTTGTGACATCCTATCAACAGCGAGATTTATGTAAGAGAGTGCCTTCAAAAGAGCCTTTTGCCTTTTATAAGAAAGCACGAAGTGTCTACTTTCTTCTGGCCTGACTGGGCCTCTTGTCTCTACAGCACGGCGGCCAAAAAGTGGTACGAAAGAACCATGTCGATTTTAGCCGAGAGACTCAAATCGACCAAATTCACCAGAACTCCGTCCAGTGGAAAAAGATTAAAGAAGTAGTTGAAAGGGACAAAAAGAAGCGAAAACCATGGAAATCTTAAAAAGTGAAAACTACATTGGAAAAGGTTTCAGAAGAAATAATTAAGTCCTTACTGTACACCAAATAAAATTGCCCAGTTCTGCTAAAAGATTACTAATTTTTTTGTATTTTTCTGTTAATCTGACATACAAGCACTTTCTAAAACATATTGATTTTTTTTTTAATTGTCAAGGGCTTGAAAGTTATTTAAGTTTTTATAATGGTAATTTTTTCTGACGCAGTCCTTAATACTTTAATTACTCAAATACAGGGTGTCCCAGAATATTGTGACACATTTGATGCGCTTATGATTTTTAAACCAATTGAGATAGAAACGAGAAGTTTTCTCAGGTATGCTTTATATATCAAAAAGTTTTATTCTGACTTACAATCAATTTTTTTTCATTTATACAGAGGGTTGAAAAAAAATTGTGTTTTAAATTTAAATTTTTGATTGTTTTTTTAATGGAACACCCTGTGTGTTGTAGTATCTTACGATAGAGGCATTCTTCCACTTTCTAAAAATGTATAGTTTGCTATGCTTATAAAAAAAACTAACACAATTATTAAAATTTTTATGGGAACATGTTCGATACAAATAAAAATTTAACAAAACAGAAAACATTTTTAATTACCATAGAAAATACATACCAAGGTTATTATCTTTTCAAACTAAATTGCTGGATGTGCTCTCGGGCGTGGCGTGCGCACGCTATTTGTCAATGCATTTTTGAAATCTAAACTGCAAATTTTTGAAACCCTTTTCCAACATTTCCTGAGAAATTCTTTCAAAACATTGATTATGTTATTTTTAAGTTGGTCGATAGTGTGTGAAACGGTGAATAATAAATAATAATAATAATAATTTTATTTGTCCTGTTGACTATTTACATAGCATAGGATATGTCAATATAATAAGAGTAATACTATTGTATAATAATTGTATGTACACTATGTTTAAAAACAAACGTAGATCAGCATTCAACATCATAAGTTGTCATCAAAAACTCATTTAAAGAATAATAACATTTTTTATTAATAGAGCTTTTATTTTTGCTTGAAGATGTTTTCTGTGCAGTCTTTAAATGTATTAGGTAACTTATTGTATAATTTTATATCCAAATACTTTGGACAGTTTTCGAATGTTGTTAAATTGTCGAAGGTACCTCTAAAGTATATTTATTTCTTGTAACATACTTATGATGTGCTGATAACCTGGTCCATTTCTTGCACTCTGTTTTAGCATACACAAGCATATACATTATTAATAAGCATGGCAATGTCAAAATCTTTAGTTGTACAAAAATGTTTCTACAACTTGCACGGTGGTTTGGCCCAACTATATTTCTTATTGCCTTTTTTTGTAACTTAAAAACCCTGACACTTGATGGAGATGCACCCCATGCGATGAGGCCATATGCTATTATTGACTGAAAATATGCGTAATAGAAAGTGATCAACACAGACTTATCTACCAATACTTGCAATTGCTTGATGCAGTAACAAATTGGAGCCACCCTTCTACAAACTGCTTCAATATGAACATCCCACAAACCATCATTTTGAATAGACATTCCTAAAAATTTAACAACATTTTCTTGTTTAATAGACCCATCCAATGTTTTTACCAAAACACTCATATTATTATTATTAGTAATACGAGTGAGATTGAAATTTATTACAAAACACTTATTAGTGTTTAAAACAAGATGATTGGATAGAAACCAGTTATAAACTTTTTTCAGTTCTTCATTTGCCTTTGATATAACTTTTGGTAGACTACAATCACTTACTAATAGCGAAGTATCATCCGCAAACATGACATAATTGTTACTACAAAAGTCGTTTACATAGATAACATAAAGTAAGGGCCTAAAACGGAACCTTGAGGTACCCTAAAAGATTTCAATATATTTGATTGTAGCCCATTTATTTCAACATAATGTAGTCTGTTTTCTAGATAATTTTCAAACCATTTTAAGCTAATACCGAACCCCATACACAATAACAACGATTCTTAACATGACCCCATATAAAAATCAGGTACAGTAAGTTCAGGAGAATGTGCTGGCCATTCTATTGGTCCGGCTCTACCTATCCACCTCTGACCAAACATTCTATCTACACATTCTCTGGCTATCTGAGAAAAATGGAAGGGGCACCGTCTTGCTGAAGGTACACTTCTTGTATTATCCCATCTTGTTCCAACTGTGTGTAAAAGAAGTTTCAGAGCATATCCGTATAAATAATTCCAGTAATAGTTTTTTGGAAAAAGAATGGTCCATACATTTTTCTTTTGAAACAGCACACCATACATTCTCTTTTGGTATATCCCTTAGACTCATTGAATGGCCTAAGATTTTAGCTTCCCAAATTCTACAATTATTCTTATTTATTTTTCGCGGCTTCATCTGACATTATAACAGTAATACCAGGTTGGTGGTTAAACAAGTCCAATAAGGTCTCACACAACAATAGTCTTTTTCAATATCTCGCGGTTGAAGCTTTTGGAAGGTTTGGATTTCGTAAGGAGTAAGGTTTAGAATGTTTGAACTGAACTTCACTTTTAGAAAAGTTTACAGTAGCAGATATTTTTCTGATAGAAATCATGTAATTATTTTGTACACATCACTTACTTGCAACAGGCGATTCAAATAATTTGGATGTTGTTGGATTATAGATTTGCATTTTCTTTTAATTGAGGCAGTCTCTTTAAACTTCCTGATCCAATTTATGATGGCATTTCTGCATGAAGGCGCTTTTCAAACTTCAAACGAAACCTTCTGGTTATTGTTATAGAATTAGTTTTATTGTACCAGGGCCGGCCCTAGACATTTTGGCGCTCCGGGCAAAACTTGAATTTGGCGCCCCTCACCGTTTATTAAAGTAAATCGCATGCTCCCATAACATAAAGTCAAGAAAACGTTGAAAAAATTAAATAAAAAAAACATTTTATTGAAAACTCGATCATTAGGTAACAGGTATGTAACAGATAAGCAATTTACCACTAAGGTAAAATAAAATAACAAAAATTAAAATGAACTAATGCTTACTAATATCCTATAATATAAATGAATGCTAACTAACCAAAGTATTTAGAATGCCTTTTTCTAACTTTTCTTTCGGCAAACTCACGAACCAGTGATTTCAAGTCTAATTTGTCACTAATTTGGTGTTCTATAGCTATCATTGCCAATCCATTGAGACGATTTTGCGTCTGCATCGTTCTGAGATAATTTTTATTATTTTTAGTTTTGAAAAGCTTCTTTCCCTGAAGCCACAGTGACTGGCAATGTAAGTAGGATTCTTAATGCTATACTGAGGTTTGGTGCAAGTTTAAGTGTAGCGATAAACTTGAGGACTTCAACGGGGTTTCCTTTTTGTTAATAATGACGAAACAATGCTTATTTCATCGGCCAGTTCCAGGGCGTTAAGATCGCTTGAATTTCCATCAGTTAAAACTACTTCCAAATCTTTGCAATAAGCCAGTAGCTCATTTCTGCGCATGTCTTTTAAACCAAAAATATTATACAAAAAGCTGAAATAATTACTGTGAGTATTTAGCAAATTATATCTGGTTTCAAGGCATTTATTGCTTGATCTACAGTGTGAAAGAAAAGTTCTATTTTATATTTTTGTTTGAGGTCTTGAACGGGTTCATCCGGGCCCTCATACAAAACGTTTCGTGTTTTGTTTCTGATACGATGACGTGGTGTGGTGGCTTCGAAATTAGCTTCCACGTCCACCTCTGAAGCAAGCTCGGTTGCTTCTAAAATGATGCTTTCAAAAGCTTCATCTGATCTCAGATTTTCAAAGAAGAGTTTACAGTTGTTAAGCGTATCAATAGCTTGTGATATATCAAAATGTACGGTTTGCAAAAGTTTGCTGATGGGATTAATGCGACTCAAAATTTTGTACCAAATCACAATAGAGCATATAAATTTGAACTGCTTCAAATTATTTAATAATCCGCTAGCCTCGTCTCTAATCATATTATCGATTTCTGGATCTTCATAAATACTGTACAAAGCATCGTAAATTGGTCCAATTTGAAATCGCAGAGCTTTTAATGAGTCTACTCGACTTTCCCATCGCGTATCACTTAATGGTTTTAGGGTATAACTATCAATATATTTAAGTAATATTGCCCAACGAAAAGTTGACGAAGCAAAAATGTATATAACTTTTGAACAATATTGAAGAAGTTTGCAGCCTCAAACGAGGATTTTGCCATATCGTTTACAACCAAGTTTAGCGAATGACTGCTGCATGGAACATAAAATGCTCTGGGGTTTATATTTCTGATTCTTGTTTGTACTCCTGATTTTCTCCTCTCATATTGGAACCATTGTCGTACCCTTGACCGCGCATGTTCTCTACTTTAAGCTCATTTTCTCTAGCTCTTCTACTAAAACCTCCGATAATTCCGCAGCTTTTGATCTCTCAATGGGTAGAAAACCCAAAAGTTTTCATTGATTATCACTTGAACTTCAGACTCTGATTCTTCTATGGAAACATATCTTGCCATAAATGTCATCTGTTCGACTTTACTTGCATCGGGAGTACAGTCGAGAATCACAGAATAATACTTGGCCTTTTGAACTTGTTCAATGATGTGGCGCTTTATATTGTCATGCAACAAATCAATTATTTCATTTTGTATAGTTTTTCCTAGATATGTAGCTTTGATTTCTTCTTTATTAAGAACCCTGCGAACGTGTTCCTCCATTTTTGGATCAAACTCAGCCAATAACTGAATGAACTTCAAAAAGTTTCCATTATTGTGTTCATAGAGTTTATCTGTTGTTCCTCGAAAAGCTAGAGATCTCTCACCTAGCATTCTAACGACTGATATAATGCGTAAAAGAACTTCGGACCAGTGATTTATCTCAGAATCAATGAGCCTCTGAGAAACTGCATCTATTGTTTTACCCATTTTCAACCGTTGCTTTAATTCAAGCCATGATTTTAAACAATCAATATGCGTTTTACCATTTTCATGATGTGCTAAAGAGTCTCCTAAATGCTTCCAGTCTTTAAATCCTCGATGGCCAAGAGCGCTAGTGCTAGATGGGGCAGCAAAAGTCGACATGGAAAACAATACAAGACGTTTTGAAATAAGGAATATACCATCCATTCTCTTAAAACTTGTTCTCCATTTTTAAGTGCTTTCTTGTAATATTTTGGTGAGAATCTTCTATGTTGATCATCATAAGGAAAATCAAAATTATACAAAGGTGCAGCTGGACCACGTTTAACCAAAAACTCTATCTGCTTCGCGCATGATTTCGGGCCATAATCCTGGGTCAGAAGAGATAATTGGGACTGTAGTCTCTTCTAAATGTTTTTCTGAGGTCTGCACAACTTGCAGTTTTTATTTTGGAACTGCACGGAACTGCATCACTACTCAACAAACTCGTTTGAGGTGAATTAACTAGCTCAGCAATGCTGACGTTTGCGTCCAAAGGGGATTCATATCGGGAAAGTCAGTATCCAGGTGCATGTGCTGGGCGTTGTTTAAATGTTGATCGGTAGTGGGAGCGTTGAGACTACCCTCTTTCAAAAGTTCTGCAGGGCACCTGACTGTTTTTGAAGCTGTGTTTGCTTGTTCAATCTCCGCTTTAATTCTCAAAAGTACTCCCGTTCCAGTATATATTCTTTGATGCGATAGGAATAAATCGCAAATTGAAAATAAAACATAAAATCTTTATTATACGTTTCAAGACAGATACACAATTATTGCATTTTATACATGTGGTGGAGAAAACCACCAACCGTTTATTATCCTCTTCACATTTTCTGTAGTTTATGATCCTGCTATTTCATATTACGTTCTTCTCACATAATTAAAATAACTATAGCAAAGTAGAGAAGTTGAATTATCAAACAAGATTACCCAATTCTGCTAAAAAGATTACTAATTTTTGTTTTGTATTTTTCTGTTAATCTGACATACATGCACTTTCTAAAACATTTTGATTTTTTTTTTTAAATTGGGTCAAGCTATTTCATGTTACATTCTTCTCGCATAATTAAAATAACTATAGCAAAGTCCAGAAGTTGAATTATCGGCTACTTAAAAAGAAGTAACACAATCATTTATTTTAAACGAAAATCGATAAAGCACAGTAAACTACATTCGTTCCATGAAAAAAGTCATTGCCCTCGTTATCAGTCCTATTGTGTTTTCCTCGGAATACATTTATATAAAATTTGCTTCGTATGTCAACTACTTTAGTCGTTTATATAAATTCTTGGAATTTATAGTAAAGAAAAAATATTGATTTCTTTTCTTTTTTAGATTTCCTGTAGCGATTAATACCTGATTTGGGTAAGGACTACGTCAGAAAAAAAATTACCATTGCATTTTCACCCATAACGTTTAAACGTGTTAACAAAATTTTCTTTTTTGATCTAGTTAGCTTTGCATTGAATGTCAGATAAAATGACACATTTACAGTTTTTAAGCGCGGAATGTCGACCGTATTGGAAAAAAGAAAAATAATTGTGAAAAAAATCTTGAAAATCATCAGTGGACTTTCAAAGAAATAGCAAAAGAAGTGAAGGTTAATAAAAAAACAGTATCTAGTGTCATCAAAAGTTATCGAGAAGACTTGAATTTGTCCAGGAAACATGGTTCTGGTAGAAAAAAGGTTTCCATTCCCCCAAGAAGGCTAAGAAAGTTGTTGCCAATATGCAGCAAAATCCAAACTTGTAAATCAGGAAGCTAGCTAATAGTCATGACTTCGGAAGTAACAGTAAGAAGAGCCAAGAAAGGGGTGGGCATAAAGTTTTGCAAAATTCAAGATATACCAGACAGGAATGCTGACAAGAACTTGGAAGCCAAAAAGCGAGCACGAAAGCTGAAATGTCTTTCCAGAAAAAAATTGTGTTGCATAATTTACAATGAAACCTATGTACTTGTCGATTTTTCCCAGCTACTGGTCAAGAATTTTATTCTGGAGCTGGTTGCGGCAATTTTGATAAGAAATTTCGAACAAAAAAGTCTAAGTTCCCAAAGAAATTCCTTGTTTGACAGGCCATTTGTAGTTGCGGTGACAGAAGCCAATTCTTTGTGACATCTTATCAACAGCGAGATTTATGTAAGAGAGTGCCTTCAGAAGAGCCTTTTACCTTTTATAAGAAAGCACGAAGTGTATACTTTCTTCTGGCCTGACTGGGCCTCTTGTCTCTACACCACGGCGGCCAAAAAGTGGTACGAAAAGAACCATGTCGATTTTAGCCCGAGAGACTCAAATCCACCAAATTCACCAGAACTCCGTCCAGTGAAAAAAGACTAAAGAAGTAGTTGAAAGGGACAAAAAAAGAAGCGAAAACCATGGAAATTTTAAAAAAGTGAAAAACTACATTGGAAAAGGTTTCAGAAGAAATAATTAAGTCCTTACTGTACACCAAATAAGATTGCCCAGTTCTGCTAAAAAGATTACTAATTTTTTTTTGTATTTTTTTGTTAACCCTCATGTGCGCAATTTTTTTTATCATAATGATTTTTTTATTTTAACTTTAGAACATGGTAAGAAACCTCAAAAAAATATCTATAAAAATTAATGTCTTTATTTTTGGTTAGATTTTGAAAAAAAACTAATGATTCATAAATGCATCATTGCGCACATGGCAACTTCAGCATTACTAGTGGTATGAAAATAAAATATCATGCTTTATGAAATTCACTGAAGCAGTTTTTGTCTTTATTGAAGCACAAGGCTGCAGAACATTTCTCACACACCACGTACGTTTGGGAACTGCAGTTTGGTTTCTTGCAACGTAATCTTGAGTTGTTCCAAATTGGGAAATGATTTGTAAGGTCCAAATGAACATCTTGAGGAGGCAATGGTAGTGAAGTAGTCTTTTTTCGTTTAATTTCTATGGTACTTTGTAAACTAGACGGTCGTCCTCTTTTCACTGAAGTTGGTTCGCCTATTGATATCAGTGTTCTCGCTATATCAGTTCGAAATTCTGGTAAAGTCAACAGTTTCTCTTGTTTACCGGCGTTGTTACGACGATATATCATCCAGGCGTTTATAATGGTGATGTCAATTAAATGGTAAAATAGCCGCATATACCATTTATGAGTCCTCATTTTTATTTTATATCGACCTATCATACTGTCCAGTAGGTCGACTCCGCCCATGTGACGATTATACTGCTTTACAATAGCTGGCGAGTCAATTGTTATTTTTTTCTTTTGTTTTCGGTTATATCTCTCCGTATTACTTTTTGGATCGACACCTATAAAAGACGACAAAAAAAGTACGATTTTGTTATCTTTCCAATATACATTTGTTATATCATTGCCATCATGATTTCTTACATACTCTCCACAAGTACCCCTTTCAAGTGTTTTCATTTCTTTTGCTATAGGTACTTTACACGAAGGAATTCTGTTTCTTTTTACTGTTCCTAGAGAGTGGATGGCTTGTTTTGCTAGATAGGAAATCAGAGGAACGGAAGTATAGTAGTTATCAAAGTATACTTTGTAAAAGCAATTTCTTGTGACTTCTCGAACGAGACGTATCACTACATTACTACTTGCGCCTAAGTCAGGTTTATTTGGTAATCTTGTTTCTATATTATTTTCTGTTCCAGTATAAATTTCGAATTTGTAACAAAACCCCGACACTCCTGATAAAAAATATAATTTATAACCCCATTTATGTGGTTTTTTGGGTAGGTATTGTTTTAAATGGTGCCGAGCTTTAGTCGCACAGATTTGCTCATCAACAGACAGCTGTTCTTCAAAAGGTATGCTTAAAAATTTGGCATAAAGGGCATCTATAATTGGTCTCAGTTTATGTAGCTTATCTCCTGAAGAATCTACCCCATTGTCATTGAAATGCAACATGCTTCTTATTTTCTCAAATTTTTTTTGGCTAAGTGCATTACGTATCGGATCTGATCCCAAAACGTCATTCCAGTACATTCTTGTATTTGAGATATAGTTGATAGAAGTCAAAATAAGGATACCCAAATATTTGTATAAATCATATTTTTTAAAATCAAACGGCTTTGCTGGATCCTGTTGTACACTGTAGCGAACCGTTTCTTCAACTATTTTTCAACCAATTGAACATCAAAAAAGTATTTGAAGTACTGATACGGTGTTTGTAATGCTAAAACCACATTTGGCAATATGATATTTCCGGTAAAAGTACACGGTACCTTTCCAAAACTTTTTTGCCTCCATAACAACTCGTTTTCTTTTACTGACTTTTTTCTTTCTACTCGTTTTTTCTTCCTACTCTGTGTTTCTTTCTCAGTTGGTAACATTTCTTCAGTTTGTGCAGCAGTCTCTGTTTCTGGATTTTGTAACGCCTCTTGCTCTCCTGCTGTACTTGCTTCCATAACAAATATTTCATTTTGGTTGGTCACAAGGTCTTCATCAACAACTTGGGTTATTTCATTAGTGTTCAGTTTTGTCCAATATTTATCTAATATTTCTTCTGATGCATTCGATAAAGTCGGTTTGATAAATTCTTCATCATCACTCTTATCTAATGCAACCTCGTCTTCCGACCCACTTGGAATATCATCAATTAAATCAAATAAATCACCTTCATTCAGAGTATCTAAGTCCACCGTTTTATTACTATTTTTGTAAATAAAAGGCATCTGTAAGAAAAAAAGACACCGTTCAGCCTAACATAGAATAATTCCCCAAACACACAGTGATGCATATGTGAATCGTATAAACTTAGTAAAAAATCTCGACAAAATGATAGTTTCAAGAGCTTTTATGTATACACACTTAACAGTTAAACATTATTTTGATTCAGAAAAAAAACTGGTAATACTCACATTGAAATTTCCTCGTATTTGTTGTTTTTAGTATTTTGGTATAACGATGTCAACCACCTGCTAACACAGATCACAGAAATATGACTAATTTTTAGGTTATTTACGCACGTGTTTATTTTAACATGGAAAGTTACCGATTCAAATTAGAACCACTGCGCGCTGTAGTCGAAACCAAAGTTCTGTGATATTTTAATAGCGTAAATTGACTGTGATTCATATCTGCATCATGACGCACGTGACGGTTAATCTGACATACAAGCACTTTCTAAAACAAATTGATTTTTTTTTAATTGTGTCAAGGGCTTAAAAGTTATTTAAGTTTTTATAATGGTAATTTTTTTCTGACGCAGTCCTTAATACTTTAATTACTCAAATATATAAAGAGGATTACGTGAAAATTTTTAAACATCAGATTATATACTTTGAATGACAAAATAAATTAAGAGTACTGTCTCATCCTGATTTACTACTTATTATCCGATCCACACAGATAAACCATCCGCCAGGAAGAACCCGCCCTTCCAGGCGGGGGCCAATTGGAAGATCCGTCCTTTTGTTATTATTATTGTTTGTTTTATTTCATTGATTTATTGAGTTGAGTTATAAAATAGTATAAGCTATTTGATCTAGAATTGTACAAATATATAATCAATAGTGTGTTTTTAAGGTCAGGTGGTTGTCATAATTAGTCTATGAATCACACCCCTCTCTGACATAGCTAACGCCGGACAAAGCAAAAATAGCTAAAAGTGAAGGACCAGTTTACATGTTTAGATACTGCTTGGAGATGTTTATATTCCTCTTTACAACAAAGAGAACATTTCCACTTTGAACATCTTAGCACCAAGTAAAGGGTTTCTCATATACACAAACCGCTAAAGTTTTAGCCATCTCTTTGTTCAAGTAGTACTTGATTTATTTATTTATTGTTCACCTATAAAACAAAATTTTAATGAATTAATTGGCAGATTTGAAACTTACCTCAAAAACAACTTCTAATTTTTTTAGTAACCCTCCATTATTATCATAATCTTTTTAAGTAGATAGAACACGTTTTTATAGTTTGTACTTTCGTACTCGCTTCAATTCCCCTAGACATTTTGGATGTAATTATGACAAATATCTTTAAAGTGCAATATCCATAATATATCGATTATTTGCGGGAATTGACTAAAAATTTTAAGACACGCAAGTGTAATGTTAAATTGCGTTCCCAATATGCTGTCTTTTTCTAATGGAACCCCTGCTCCCCACCACCCACAAGCTTTTGAATTGTAAACTAACGACATCGTTGCAAATTTTCTGAACTGATTACTCGACTGCACGAGTCATGACGAGACTGATTGTCATTGTCGGGTCGGCGCCATCCGTCTACATACTCATAGATAAATAAAAACCTTACATACTTTAAACGGTATTGTTTCCCTAGCAATTATTATTCTTTGAAATAATATTTTTATTTCCAATATATGAAAATAAATTGATACCAAATAAATAGCTACCTGTGTATCCAATGATTATTTATAAATGTACAATATAAAGCAAAAATATTTAAGGGGTAATTTTTAAAAACTATATCCATGGCGTTATACAGTTTTGTCGCATTATACGTAAAACCACATTCGAACAATGTTGTACGATGTGCAGGTATGGTAAAATTATTTACATATCTGATATTTTTAGAGTGAATTTCATTTCTACCAATTAATTTGCGGCGCAGATATGCAGGACTGTTCGTTATAACAATTCTATGTACAAAATTTAAAAAATGAAATTTCCACCTGTTTTTAAGGAGAGCCAATTTAATTCTTGCATGAAATCTCTAATATGGTCAAATTTACGTAGACCATACCATAAATCTGCAACAAGTATTTTGTAGATGTTGGAGCCTGTTTCTGTTAATGTAATTTAGAAATGGGTAATAAACAGTTAAACAATATCCATAAATGGGAGAATTAATACTTCAAATTTTCTGAACTTAAAATTAATTATTGACTTATTAGTAAATAGTAATCGTAGTTTCATATAGGCCCTTTTGATCACGTAACTTACATGATCACTAAAATTTAATTTACGATCTAAAACTAAACCTAAATTTTAAATTTTCTCCGCAAAAGGTAAGGAAACACCGTTTAAAATGATTGTCATGTTTCCTGTTAATCATGAGTATTTAGTTTTAGCACAAAACAATAACATTACTGTTTTATTATTATTTAATGTTGACTGATGTTTATCACTAAATTTTACTACGGCTTCGATATCGCGATTAATTTTATTGGAAGCACTGGAATAGTCATTTGGATCGAAATTTAATATTAATTGAGAGTCATCAGCATACGCATGAAGTTCACATGATTTCACCGACTTATGCAAGTCAGATACATACACCAAGTATAAAATTGGTCCTAAGATTGATCCCTGTGGTACTCCGGATGAAACCATTATTGTAGAAGATATGTCACTTCCGATACAGGCACTTTGAGTTCTATTGCTTAGAAACGAACGAAATAGTTTCACTGCTATGCCATTTAAACCATAATATCGTAACTTGGCACATAACAATTTATGATTTATGACGTCGAACGTCTGTAGCAGTACTATGATAATGTCTAAAACCTGATTGAAGTACCGGAAGTATATTATTTAATGATATACTACGTTTACACGCACTTGATTTACGCCGGAGTTATAACATCGGAGTTATAACATCGACGTAAGATGCCGTGTAAACGCTCTTTAACACCGGAATTCCTAAACCGGAGTTATAACTCTACGCCTTTTGGAAAAGAGGAGTTCCTGTCAACTCCGGTGTTAAATTACGTGTAAACGGGCGACGACGATTGTTGCCAACCCACCCAAGTAAAATTGTACGTACACGCGTAAGGTTATGTTGTTGTGATAGGTTAAATCCACATTTCTGTTGATTAAAAAATAGGTATGTATATTAAAAATTCACATATTATAAATTTGCTGTATTGAATGGATTGTGTATTATCAAAATATTTCAAACCGCATTTTATAATTTAATTCCTACAGTTCCATTCTTTCTTGTCTGATTTTTTAAAATTATCCCATTTCAGTGAATAATCCAACTCCAAAAATGGAAAAAAAGCGGGACAGTTGGGAAATTGAAGAAACACGGTTTTTCCTAAACTTTAGATGGAAAAAGATTCAGGGCGGATGAGAT
This sequence comes from Vesta saturnalis, assembly GCA_036346205.1. Taxonomy (NCBI): domain Eukaryota; kingdom Metazoa; phylum Arthropoda; class Insecta; order Coleoptera; family Lampyridae; genus Vesta; species Vesta saturnalis. The sequence continues at coordinate 3,050,072 of JARFJB010001943.1, forward strand.
ATTCAAAAGGTTAGAATCGAGTATGGGCGACAGAGGTTACAACAAAACTGCAAAGCAATGCAGATCAAATTCAAAACCCTAAGACGTAAGGAAAAATTAATTTTATGTGAAGCAAATTACGTACGTAGTGTACTTAATAATAATTTTGAATTATTGAATAATAACTTTATTTTTTCGATTTGTTTACAATTTTCAGTGAAATATAATAAAATCCGACGAGAAATGGGAAAAGTGGATCTGGAAACTGCATGTCATTATTTCTGTACGCAGAAGAAATGGGCGATCTATTAGATTACCGGCCTATTGCTAAAAGCAGCGTTGTCGAAAGCATACAATATTCTGAGGGCAATGAGAGCTATGAGAAGAACAATAGTAGTGAGTAATTTTATTACATACGTAATTTTCAAAAGTAGCAGAGAACATAATGAAAGCAAATTATATCTATCTATATGTAATAATATGAAAAATAATTGTTATATTAGATTTCAGCAATTTATTATATCAGGATGAACCAGATCCACGGGACGGCGCAGTCCTAGGATGTTTCTCAGATTTGGACACTACATGTATAACAACATGCAGCCCATTACACCAAGAAACGCCGAACGAAACCATCATAAATGAAAATACGCCTACTACTGCCTTTGGTTGTAAGAAGCGTAGAATGAACAGAACGAATGAAGCTATTATATCAAGATACGCTGACAAACAAAAACGAAATTACGAGGAGATTCAAGACAGAAATGAGAACTTCATTAAAGAATTACTAGATTCGGAACAACAATTCCAAAAGGAATTAATTACAGGGATGACTAACAGCCAAAAAGATATGTTGAAAGACATAAATAACTGCACAGTTAATAACCGGTCTGAAAGACATATTCGCTCCTACTATCGTACCGTTTAGACCGTCCACTTCAGGTACAACACCTCGTATCATCTCTACAATTTCATCTACTTCAACCTCTTTGCCTAAAGTAATCTATTTAAATCAGCAACAATTCAAAGCTGCAAATGTTGAAGAAACAAATACTAAGACTGAATAAGCAAACATAGATATATGGTAGAATAAGTTGTGATTATTGTTTTTGTATCCACAAACAGAACCTGCAGAGGGTAAAGAATTTTTACAAGAAAGAGAGAAGTGAATGTGTATATGTATCAAGTTGATATTAAGAAAAAAAACATTTTCATTTTATATTAGTTTTAAGTTCATATTAAGATATGGTGTTAGTTATTTTGTCATTTTATAAGCATTTTGATTACATTTGACAAAACCAGTGATCGCGATGATCACACGGTATTCAATATATAATATTAATTAATGTGAAGACGTTTTCTTAATACGCCAGAGCAACATTTCTTGTAAATTTTTTATATTTACATACATTTAATACTATAATAAGTATATAATACAAATTTTATTAATGGGGGTGTATTAATATCTTTTTTTTTATCACCACAGTCTGTTGAATCTTATTGGAGATCTTTTTTGTATAACATAATGAAGTATCCTACATCAACTAATTGATATATATTAATTCGTAATATCGATAAATACATATTTTAAGAATCATAACAATTCAGCTTAAGATATCTTAAAGATAATAATAAAGAAATGATAAATAGGTGCTTATATATGACATAGAGTAGGGGAAAGTCGTCTAAAATGGGGACCTTAGTATATTTGAGCTTATAAATTGGAAGTTTATTGGAAATTAATTTTGAGAACAACTCTGATGGTTAAATGAGTTTTAACCTAACAAAAAACACTTATGTAGATAGAAAAACTTATTTAGTCAAAAGTACAAATGAAATTTGAAAAGAAATACCGTTTTGAACTATTTGTCAAATGGAGCCCATTAAAAATAATAACATTCGATGTACTTTAATTTTTGTTTAAATAAATATATTTAAAATAAAAGCACAACTAAATGTCCATCATTTATTTCGGAGTGCAACATTGGGCCTTCGATCAAACCAATTATAAGAATTTTTGCAATTTACAATTTTGATTAATAATTTTATAAAAAATATTTTAAGTTTTCAAATGGACAAAAAAATATCTGAATTGAAAAAATTTTAATTAAATTCCAACAAAATTAAAGATGTACTTAAATAATAAAAAACCTTTAGAGAATTTACAATCATGGGGAAATTTAAATTAAAAGATAAATAAACAGTCTAATATTTAAAAAAATAAAAACCAATTTAAATAATTATTTATTAAAATCCTAATTATTTAACAAAAAATAATTTTATTATTAATTTGGTAATCATTTTCATCGATCCAAATCTTTTTTCAACATGGGATCGAGAAGGAATAATATGCATCGACTTTTTCAAATTTTTTTAATTCTGGTAAAGAATTGTTTTGTTCAACTTTCTTCTAAAAATTTATTTTAAATCTTGGTACTACTTTCAAATTCTCTTAATTTGACACTTGTTAGTTGAAATTGAATGAGACAAAAGTTCTCTTTGTATTGGGCATTGTACTCATATTATGGGCATAACTATCTAAGCTAAGGAGAATACTGAATCAATCTTTTTCTAAATCATCCTTTTCTTTTATCTCTTCTGTTCTTAACAAAAATTTTTTCTTTTTCTTCTTTCTTTTTCTCTGATTTCAGTCTTTTTTTCATATGATTCTGCTATACTATTTTATTTAATTCTATACTCTGGTAGATTATGGATTTTGATCATATGAAATATCTGCTAAGACTATTGATTAGAAATGACCCATTCATCTGTAAAATGAAATGATTGGTAAAATTCAGAAATAAAATTTTGCTACCGTTTTAAGGTTAGGAAAACAAAATTATGAAAATACCGAATCATTTAGTAAAATATGCATAAACCCACTAAAACCGTTTTGAACACTTACCTGAATTCAAAATGGCGTTCAATTAAATTTATATTGGAGATCATTTACGAAAAATATGCTAAAACCAGTCAAAACTGTCTCAATTCAACATTTATCTAGTAAGGTATCATGAGTTACCACTTGAAAATTAGCTTGCCGTTCTTTTAGGCGTATTAGAATGCATGTAAGTTACATTTCAAATCATAGGTCAAAAAGCACGTCATCCATATTTTCCTCATCGTCGGACGAAGACGTCTCCATTTCTTCTACTTTTGTTTTTTTTAGCAGTTTTCTGTCCGTTTTCTTGTGAATCGTTTTTGTTTTGTTTTCTTTATTTTCCTCAGCAGCGACTTTTTTGTTTCATTGTCGTCGATCTTCCTTTTGTCTTTTAGCTTTTTCGTTCCTTGCTGCTTCTTCAGCCTCTAATTCTTGTTTGTAGGGGATGAAGTTAGAATAGCTGTCTCGCCTTTTCTTTTTCAAATTTTTCTTTTCTCCTTTCCTTTTCCTGTGGAGAGGCCTTTAATTTTAGGTGATACAAAAAAGCTGAGGGTTGAGAAGTTGGTGGCGATGGTTCAATTGGTGCTGCAGATGTTGATGGTTGTGGCTCATCTGGTGCTGCTGAAGTTGCTAACTGGGGCGGAACTGGTGGAATCTCCTGCTGCATAGGCATATTTGTTGTTTCTGAGGGGCGTACAAATAGTCAGGAAAACATCTTTGTTAAAAGGGTATATTCCACTAGCTCGAAAACCTTGTATAGCAGTTTGCAGCCCTTGTAAAGGTGGCATTGAAAAGCTTTCCTACTTGATAGATTGTTACAGCCCTACCAGATTAGTTATTAACCACTTTCTTATTTCTTGTTCATAGTAAGCACTTAAAGGTGCCATAAATGATACGTCCAACGGTTGTAGCCGATGGGTTGTGTGAGGTAGAAAACAAAGTAAGATGACGTTTTCTCCCGAGCAAGATTGACCAATTCTGACTCTTAGCGTGTGAGCTGTGGTCATCCAAAATAAGTAACACAGGATTTGCAGGTGAAGGATTAGAAAATTCAAGGAACTTCTTGAACTAAACTATAAATGAATCTATTAATCCAACCACTCTCATGGTATACTGCGAAAGAACCTGGAGGAGCATCGTCCATGAGCAATGGGTTCCTCTTTTCTGGGAAACACAAACATGATAGGCATGAAATTCCTGCTGCATTCATACATATTTCAGTCGTTACAAGAGCTCCCATTTCAGAAGATGATAAAGCTCCAACTTGCTTTTTACCTCGAAGTGCTAGTACTTTTGAGGGCTTAGTGGGCACTGTTAAAATCCCAGTTTCGTCCACGTTATATATATATATATATATATATATATATATATATATATATATATCTGACGGCTAAAATTATATTTTTCGTAGAGGGACTGCAGCAAATCGAAAAATTTTCCTACAGCTACTCGGTTGAAGCCTTTGGCTCTGGCCGTGGACGTTTTTTTCGGGATTTCTGAGACTTACAGAAGGGTATCTCCCAAGAAAATTATAAAGCCATTGCTTACCTGCTATCTTTTCTGTGTATTAAAAGAATGTTCCAGGCTGTTTTTACTGCCAATTCATATGCCAGCAAACGCAGATCTGTTAGCGTAATTCCAAAAGTCTTTCTTCTAGAGTTAGAATGTGTTCTACCAGCTCTTTTTCCTGAGCTTCAGAAAAAACTGATTTGTACCGCCCCAACCTCTTCTCTGGGGTTTTTTCAGAAGACAATCCCTCCTCTCTTGCTTTTTTCACCTTTCTTTCCAGTGTTGTTTGTGGTACATTAAAGGCCGCTGAAGCTCTTCTGTACCCCATTTCTCCTGCAGTGACAGCTGCAATGGCCCCTGCCATACTTTCTTCAGACCAAATTTGTCTGTCAGTTTTTCGTTTGTATTTTCCTATTATGCAACTTATCTGAAATCAAAAGAAGTAGTATAAGTTTATTAAATATTCTCATTTTGTTTTTATAAGAAAAATAGTTGAAAAAATCAATTATAAAAAATAAATAAACAATTTCTATAATTGTTTATTAATGTCGTTCAAAATGGGGACGTCCCCGTTTTAGACGGCCGATGAAGTCCCCATTTTAGCAGACCGTAATATGTGAAATCAAATATGGCGTTAGCTCACTCATCCTTAAATAAAATTAACGTATAATATGTCAGACGCACGACCGATACTAATAGAATAAGATGACCTACTTACCGTGATTTTATTCTTGGAAATTGAAAACAAATATTCACTTGTCTACAACGTCAAAATCGTAAGATTTTAAGCGAAAAACTTCGAAAGGTTCTCGCCTCACAATAAACTTGCGTTCAAGTGGACAGATCACTGCATACTAACGTACTGATGGCTTAGAATAATAGGTCGGCCGTTTTTACGCAAACAGCAGCACTCAACGGGTGGGAACACCATGTCCCCGTTTTACCCGCCGTCCCCATTTTAGACGACTTACTCCTATATGACACACTGAAGATTAATTATGGTACAAATGTTCTGCGGAGCTCAAAATTGTAAGCCAGATAATTTTTGAGAATTTCTCTTATCTGGTTGCCAATATAGTTACCCAATTTTCTGCTTTTTCTTGGTTGTGGTTGCTGCATTTCAGCTTCCACTTCCGTTACAGCATTTGTCCACGCAGATAAAAAAGTTTCGTTTCGAGTCTCAACTATATTATGCAAAATGCAGGCAGCTGATGTTACATGTGGTACATAATCGTGATGTATGTCAATTCGTTTAAGTAAACATCGCCAGCGAGTTTTCAATCTTCCAAACGCTATTTCGACGCATACCCGCGCAAAATTCAAATATACGTTAAACGATTCTTCCTCGGGAGTGAGATGAGCACTTTTCGTATATCCTTTGATGAGCCATTCCAGTAACGGATAGGCAGGATCTCCTATTATGAGATAAGGTACTGGCGCATTCAATATAGTTTTTGTTCCCGGAAATATAAATTTAACATAAGTGTTTTATGCAATTATATTATATTACCTTAGTTCAGTAAGAAATGAAACATTTTGTTACTTACTTTGGGAATTAATATATTATTGTTTTTGTACAATTCGGAAATCTCGAAAACTGCAGCATCATGACTTGATCCTGGTATACCATAGCAAATATTACGAAACCTGAGAAATAATAGCGTCAATCAATCATTCTATATTAAAGGATAACAGCAATATAACGAACAAATTATATACTTGCACACACTTATAGCTGTTATCCTCAACGGCTTGTATTATCACAGACGGCCATCCTTTTCGATTGATGTAATCTCTGTATCCATCACTGGGAGGGAGGATAGGGATATGCGTACCATCGATAGCCCCTATTATTTGTGGAACATGCGCCTGCTTTTCAAATGCCGCAGCTATTTCTTTGCACTCATCGTTATAGTTATCCACGAGCTCATTAGCTCTGTATTAATTGCATCAATGACTTTGTGAACGCACTTCCACACAGTCGTCTTGTGAATACCAAAATTATTGGCAACTACGCGATATTCGCAGCAGCTGGCTAAAAAATATAGACAAACTGCTACTTGTTTTTTCACCGATAGTGGCTCTCGTGTTCCAATCTGGTTTAACTATGGAGCGAGTTTTTCCCGTAACTGATCGCATAATCAGTGAAAAGCTGTTTTCTTCATTCGAAAATTCTCTATCCAGTCCTCATCCGCAAAATGATCATCAACAATTCTCTGCCACCAATCCGTACTTCGTTCTTTCATCCATATATCTCTTTGTCGTGATAAATGTAATATTGGCCACACATCAAACAAATAATTTGGTGGTGTTGAAAGTAACAAGTGCAGCAATATCATTTCTCGCAGGCGCCTTCGCTGTCTTAACAAAATATTTATTACGTTCTACGTAGATTGTGCGGTTATATTTTCTACAGTTGTCAAGTACATGGCAACTAAGGATTGAACTCTTCCCTTTTCCATCGTTTCCACAATTTCTACAATTTTAAATGTACCTGTTACTTAATATATACTAATAGACAAAAAAATAATTATTTTGATTTCCAATGATCTTCAACGTCACTATAAAAAAAGAATGTAATTTTTCTTACCGTTACGAAGAAAAACGTTTTTCAAAGGAAGACACCTCATAACCTTACCAAAGTATACAGTATACTTGGACTTTACTTATAAGAAAGAATCTTTTTTTTTTCATTTCATTTCATTTATATAGGGTAAATGTGTATAAGAGCACGCATGTGCATAAGAGTACGCAGTCTGGTTTTTAAATATGTACCTATATCTATTAAACATCCTGAATAGTTAGCGATACTTGTAGTTGCAAATTATTATATGGTCAAAGGCGGAAATCTGAATTACCGACATAGTTTTTACAATATGGCCATTATAAGTTTTTGTCCGTTGTAACTGTAGTTTCACGCACACAAGATTTAGTGCTTTTAAAGGTAGGTTTCGATATTATTTACAAATAAAACGTTTTTATCCTACACTAGTATACAAGGCTTACTCATACGGTTAAAAATATTGCAAATTTATTCTCTATAAAAAAATAGCTGTTTACCTAAAATATTATACGTATGTATAAGAGTACGCAGTAAAGTTGCTTAAGAGTTCGCAGTGCGTACTCTTATGCATACGATACCTATAAGTGTTGACATAGGAAATACGTGTTTAATTTTATTATGGGCCGTTACAAGAGAAAAGCGATAGAAGACTAGTATTTACAGAAGAAATATTACAAGATATTAAGCAGAAAATAGCAGCAGGCTATAGTAAAGAAGCATAGCTAAGGAAATGGGAATAAACGAAGCAACACTAAGGAAACGGCTAAAAAGTGGAAATGTTCCAGTATCGCTAGGGCGATTTAGCTGTGACATTCCTGCGGATATGGAAACCGAATTAGCACAACAGATACGAGATTTGGATGGGATTACAAAGAAAAATTTACAAATCGTAAGTTATTAATTCGCAGAAGCTAACAAGATTCAACATCGGTTTAACAGAAATAAAAAAATGGCGGGAGAGTCTTGGGTAAAAGGATTTTGCCAACGTCATAGAATAGCATTGCGGAAGCCAGAAAAGTGTTCGATGGGCCGAGTCATGGGGTTTAATAAAATTCAGGTAGATAGGTTTTACGAAAACCTAAAAACCTTGTATGAAAAAAGACAGTACAAACCAAGCTCCATTTATAACATGGACGAGACGGGTTTGTCGACAGTACCCAATAAATTGCCAAAGATTTTGAGTAGCAGAGGTAAAAAACTTGTTGGTAAAGTAGCCAGCGCCGACAGAGGCCAACTTGTAACAGCTGTATGTTGTATGATTGCCACAGGTACATACATTCCTCAACACTCATATTCCACGGAAAGAATGAAAGATGAGCTGTTTTTTGGTGCACCAGTTGGTACCTTAAAAATGATATCCGAATCTGGATTCATTAATACGGAGTTATTCTGCCAGTGGCTGGTACATTTTAGGAACTACAGCAAACCCTGTGCTGAAAACCAAGTGCTCCTAGTTCTGGATAACCATAGTTCCCACCGTGATTTACAGGCTATACAGTACTGCAGAGAAAATTACATTGATTTACTATCTTTACCTCCCCATGCGAGCCACAGGTTACAACCATTAGATATTGGTTTTTGCCTTTAAAACGGCATACAGTAGGGAATGTGACAAATGGATGGTAAATTATCCAGGTAAAGTGATAACCCAGATGCACGTTGCCAGATTATTTAACGCTGCGTACGCTATCATTGCTAATATTCAAAAGGCTTAGAACTCCTTCAAGGCATCTGGAATATTTCCATACACTCCTGATCGGTTTCAAGATATTGATTTTGCCCGTCGTTTGTAACAAATGCACCTATACTCAAAAATACAAATGAAGAAAATGTCTTAGAAGCTGTGGCAATAGATAACACAGTTGATGTAGATAGCCAGCCTATTGAAGAAATCGACGAATGTGAAGTGTCCTTACGACAACACGTAACACCACCACCAGACATCACCAATATGGACATACTGTGTGAAGATGGTGTAATTATACCAAGTACTTCGAAAGTACCTGACGAAGATGACCTTCCGCTGTTTTCATCTCATGTAACAGCACCACCAGGCAATAACAATAATGACGAATTGTCCGAAGACTCTGTGGCTATTTCAGTACCTTGCAAGTAGTTGAAGATGTTTTGAATCGGTCAGCTTCAGATATTTTGCCTTTGCCAAAGATAACAGAAAAACCTAATCGCTATAAAATTACATCACAAAATCTGAGATTCTGTCTAGTACTCCATTCACAAAGGAGCTAGAAGCTCGTGCTGAAACAAGAAAGGCTAAAGAAGAAAAAAAGAAGGACGTAGCAAAAAGAAAATTATTGTCTACTTCTACCCGACCTAAAACCAGGCGGACTCGACAAACGAAAAAAACGAAAAATGATGATAAAGATGTGAATTGCCCTGGATGTGGAAATTGTTATTCAAGTTCTGTAGAAGACTGGATTATGTGCTGTCAATGTAATCAATGGTGCACGAATCTTGCACAACACATGTAACAGGAGAATTTATTTGTTTTACATGTGAGAATTGACACGTTTTATAATTTTTATTTTGTACTCCCGTTAAGTTTTTATTTCATAAACAATTAGAAATATTTTTATATTTGTCGTTTTTTATTTTGTTTAATATTTAAATAAACGTTTAGCAACTACAAGTTTGCCGCTTACTTATTATTACAAAAGAATAAGTGTCTTACAGGCAGAAAATAATATGCGTACTCTTAAACAAAATCATGCGTACTCTTACACACACATGTGTATAACAGTACGCAAGATGTGTATAACAGTTTGCAACAAAATTAAGTATCGCATATTTATATAATAATATAGCACTTCACTTCTTGAAAACGTAATCTACAATCACTGCCTTTAAAGGTGGTATAGAAAAAACTGTCTGTACATATAAAACTAAGGTTCTACTCCACATTCTTTACTAAGTGCGTACTCTTGTACACATTTACCCTATTGGTAAGATTGGTACTACTGCAAATTTATTTCTAAATCGGAGTTATAATTCCTGATAAACCTCAACGTGTAAACGTTATTGCCTAACAAGAGTTATAATACCCGATGTTATAACTCCGGCGTAAATCAGTGAGTGTAAACGTAGTCATAGCTAATCTAATATGGTATATATTCACCGCCGTAACAAATCACACTTATCATTGAATCATGACAAATTCTAATTTTTCGGTGAGGTTTTACACTTTTATTTGGTGGTTCTCTACATTTTTCACTTTTCCATTTTAAATGTCTGAATATGTTCATTCGTATGAACAAATGTAGAACATGTTGTTTGTGAGATACACACGATACAGGTGTCTCTACTGAATACCAATCACAACACCTTTCTAAAGTTTCCTTTAAATCGCGCTCTATATTTGTACTAACTTGCATGTTACATTTATGTTTCTCGAAAGATATATTAAATGCACGTAAAAGATGTGATATAATTCCTGAAAATTTATCTGACGGTCTCTTTAAATATTTTATATTATGTCCCCAAGAATAATCTTTGTTAAGTATGAACAACTCATTCTCATTTATTAAATCACAATCACCTTTAGTTAAATTAGCTGAATACACTTCGCATTTAAAATTTTTTCCACGCTCCATGCTAGATAACCAGGAACATATATATTGTACTGATATTTACCCTCCTAAATACTAATACTGGCTTAACTAATATTATTATTAAATATTTATAATTATTGTTAAAAAAAATAAAATACATCCGATAGAACAATGAGACTCATCTAACAGGGGATAGGGATCATAATTTAGAAGGAACTCTACTTTTAATATTGTAAAATAAATGATCATGAATTTGAATTATATTAATTGTTTGAATATAATAATCATAGTTAATATGATTAAAATTACATTGAGTTAATGTCCTATTTATTTTTAGTATCTGAATTGATTAAATAAATTGAATTATAATTTTAATTCGCATAGATATCTGTGTTACACCCTGTACATAACAAAATTCTTTTAAAATATACGTGAGCATGCGCTGTGAATACGCAACCACATGCTTTGACCATAGAAAAGTGAAATTCGACATACAAGCAAGTATAACGACGTTTGAATAAAAAAACACAATTAATATAAACCATTTAAATTTTTAGAACAAATAACATTCCCTTTTGACATGTATACCTGTTGTTGCACATCATGGTTATTACAAAGGATATAAATTATGAACATAACAATAAAGTATCAATGTCAACAAAGTACTCACATAAAATGTCCTCCCTTCGTGGGTTACTGCTGCTGAAGATGATTGAAGACAGCTCCTGCGAACTGCAATTCTGCTTCTCGAACATCCAGAGTTTTCTTTTAAATAACCAGCTTAATCACTTAGGTAGGTTTCACTAATAATATTCATGAATCTTTATTTTAGGCTCATCACTTCTTTATTAATTAAATTCAAAATAAATTTTGAAAAGCATGGATCGTTGATGGTTGTTGTAAATTAAACACACTTTTGATAAATAAGGTGTATAATAATAAAAACTTGAAGACAACACAATTAAATATGCACATCAATATAAACAATATAAATTTAATATGAACAAAGTCGAACTGCGGAAATATTTTTATAACGTAACGAAAACTTCCGATTTGTGGTTTGAAAAGGTAAACTAACCTTAATTTAAATTATTTCACGAACAAAAACTATCACTTGTTTCGTGACCACTTCCGATACTAAATCGCACTTTGTTATTTTCCCGAAGTGACATTAATTTGTTTTAAATTATTTTCAAAAATTTCGCAACAGCTTACTTTGGCAAGTTGTTGCAAAAGATGAAAATAAGAGAGTTTGTGAAGCTAAACCACTTGTATTTATATGATTTTACTCGACAACCAAATCTTCGAATGTTTTCACTAGTTACCACAAATATTTGCTGCATTCTTATTGGCTAATGTAATTTTAAATTACGATAATTCTTTAAAGCCGTATAACTTTCGCACTGTTTAACATATCTTAAATCTAAAACATTTCCGTAATCTCCATAATTTATCTTTAATTTGAAACCAAACATGATCTAAATCTTACACTTAATAACTACGTTAATTTTTACCCTTATTTATCGACTTTACACTAATTCTATGAATTTTACAGGCCTGAAATTACCTCTACATGAATAGGGATGCTACTACACCCAAATATACATCTTAAACATGCCTACGGCCAATTTGAAAGGAAAATTACTTAAATTCTACCAAAGCTCTTACAAACTAAAATTAACAAAAATGGACATAAATATAAGGAATTGAAACATGAAATTGAGGCTACCTTACTATTTTTGCCTCTACTAATTTATTTTCTATAAATTGTCTCAATTTAAAATACTTTTTACAAAATTTTATGAGCGAGGGTATAACATAACCTCATTTTGTTTTTATACTTTTAATGTTAAATTTCACACTTTTAAACACTATAATTGTTAATGTAAGTGTTTAAATTTAATGTTCAAGTCACAAATTAATTTATAATATCACTTTCGTAGGTTCAAAAGTTCTCCTACGACTAGTGTTGGAATGTTGTCATACACTAGTTTAAGGTCATAAACTGTTGATTAAACACAATAATCCCAGAGCTGCTGCATGATTCATGTTTTATAGTCACTCACTAATGTGCTTGTTCTGTTTTTTCATAAGTTTTGCACTAATATGAGTTAAACGCACAAATACGAATGTTTTCACTAATCTTGGCTGCGTACAAGTGAATTGCGACATTGATACCAGCCTAAATCTAGTTTTAACATTATTTCTGTCAACCACAACCTGTATTACATATCGTTAGGGAATATTGTTTAATATAAACTTACAAAACTAAATGAAAACTTGAATTAACTCATAAACGAAAACAAACATCCCCATACTTCTATGTTCTGTGCTATCGATTATTTAAACTAACATTATTAAAATTATATTAAGAAATATTTAAATTTTTAAACTCCTCAATGTTGATTAATCATCTTATTCTAGAATTATTAACTGAAATGTACCATTTTGTACAAACTAAAGTAAAACTTCACTATGCAAATTTCATAGTTACATGCACGTAATTAGATTCATCTCAAAATATATACATTAGAACATGCTTCTAAAGTAGCTTCTTGCGGCACAAGAGCTGTTAATATCTCAAGATCGTCGGATGTAGCTTCAGTGTACGTACACTTTCATCTACTTCCATGTTAACTGGTGCGTCTGCAGGAGTATTAGAATTTTCTTCAGTTGCTAAATTCAGAATGTCATGAATTTCATCAGCTTGACAATTTCCGGTATCTGTAGCCATTTGAAGCCTAATGTTCATATTCTGCTGAATTGTTATACGGCACTGACGAACTGAAGGAGTAGGATTATGACCCCTTTGTTTCTAACAACAGAAAAAATTTTCGAGGGGATCCTGATTTAGAAAGCCCGTTAAAGGTATTTCACGCCCTGGCAGTATATATTATTGCGTTTCGTGGTTCCCGCAAAAACGGCAATATTTGTAAAATACTCTAGCCCTTCAAGTAAAACCATTTCAGTTTTATTGTGATAAACGGATAATGGACGCCTATATGGATTAGGGTCATGTAGAACTGTACTATTTAAGGAATCGAAAATATTGTTGATAGTATCCACAAAGTCAGCGGTTTGTAATGAGTGTAATGACGTTGGAGAAATAAATCGTTTGGTTGATGCTGCTGTTTTAATTGCTGCTGAAAATATTTGGGCTGCATATTTTACACGCATCTTTTCAAAATTTGTTGGGGTAATATGCCGTGATGTAATTTTAACCATGGTTCTGGTTGTGAGACTTCTTTCATCAATCTCGTATGTTTTAACTACGTCAGTCCAATTCACACGACTATTTCCAACAATAAATTGAAGCTTCGTATTCATAAATTATTTCTTAGACTTTTCAGTAAATGGGAGCATCGAATATACTATAAATTTTGACCTCCTATGGTGACTACAGGTTCTTGCTTAGTGGCACCTAACAAATTAAAACGCGACGATTGTCCCTGATCGCATACTAGAGCCATTGATTAAAAGTTAATTCTTTTAATTTTTATTACCACAGGAATAATTTGCAGAAACAAGTTACTGTCCACAGGTCCAGCAACAAAGTAGCGAAATGGAATTTTCCAATTGTAAAGTAATCAAAATCAAAAAAACACACATTTCTCTTTATCCTCCATGCTCTTTCCTTTCAAAACAGCTTCTCAATTAATGCAGTATTACCGCATCCAGTCCTTAAATTGATCACTTTCAACTCAACTCTGGATGGTTCTGCATTGCTAGGTAAAGTAAATTGTAAGGTTATTTAACATGAATTTATTCGAGGAGATTTATAAATGAATCGATAGGCTTATTTGCTGTTGAGCCTTGGTCCATTTGACGTATTCTCTTATGATCAAGAGCTGCATGCTAACGAATAGTTCGTAAATCTACTTTACCATACAAACAGAATTATTAAGCAATCTGACCAGTACTAACAGACTTTTTCATTTTTAGTCTATATGCGACTAAACATTTGAGACCCACATTACTACAAGCGCCGTCTCTAGTTGAGGCCCAACTTAGTCTACGGATATTACCGTACCGTTGCGTCTTAAACGATTCCTCAATCAACGTTTCGGGCTAATACAGGTGTGGAATGACAACATCTATAAAAGTTGATCGAACGTTTCTTCAGCGTATCAAATAAGAGACAACCAAAGCAAATGGCCAAAAATGATATATAATATGCTTCACTTTGCAGTTTTGGTAATTCTGCGGTAAGTCTTATATCAAGTTATATGACTAATCGGCAACACGCTGTTAAATGCCATGAAAAAATTTTCGAAACTCCATCTTGGGCCCTCTTCTATATATAATCTATGTATCACGGTTTTCAGAAATGATTCAAAATGTTTCCTGTCATATGTATGCCGATGACATGCAATTGTACTACTCCTTTGATCACATATCTCTTACATCTGCCGTAAATCTAATTAATGGACATTAAAAATAATACCAATAGATTTCAGCCTGATACTTGGACTATAAAACTGAAAAGTCGGCGTTTATGTATTTCTCAGTAAGGATAAGAATTAATATTAAGAAGGTTATGGAAATATGGATCAAACAATTTCTCCATCTGCAAGTGTTAGAAACTTGGGTGTATATCTTATATCATTACTAAATTAAGTCAGCGCACTATATCTCAATGACATAAGCGCTTATGCTGCTCCACGTTATTACGCAATCGTTTTGTACTTAAATCGTACGCACAAAAACTCTTCTTATGATCAAACTGTTTCTGCTATGTCTAAAATGAATTGTTGTGTGCTTATGATTTAAATCTCTGAAGTTTCTAATCGTTAATCAAAATTAGAGACATTACAAAATTTAAACGAATGTTTAATATAAATACTATAAAATCGGAGTTTATCAGTAGGATTTAACGACCTGTACTTATGCTATGAGTACCGCGCTAATCAACTGCACCAAGGTTCAAGCCTCCAATCGATGTAAATTTTGTCTTTATTATGTCAGATACTGATGTAAATTCTAAATGCATGATGGCGCTGTTGGTTAGCGCGGTACTCTAAGAAAGTACAGGTCGTAGTTTCAAATCCTACTGAGTAAACTTTTTCATTTATGTATTTAATAAAATTAATAATCATTTTAATTACATATTTAACTTTGAACTTATTCGTTCATAACAAAAAGTTTTAATAATTACAAAATTCATGTTTGAGACTGATATTTGGCATAAAACGAAAAGAACATATTTCTCATAAATTAAAACAAATTAAAAGGATGGTTAAGTATGAAAAATCAGCGCATGTTACGAAGAGTTTGTGTATACCATACTATCATTACTACTAAGTGCCCTGCGTATCTCTATGACAAAATTATCTCTCGCACTGATATACGCAACTTGCATCTACGTTAAAGAGGTCTGTTTACGCCACCTTAACATAAAACAGCTGCGTCTAAAAGGTCTTTCACTTATCAAATCACTAACCTCTACAACGCGTTACCTCAGGAAATTAAAGCTTATTCGTTAACGAATTTTAAACGGCATGTTAAAAAATACTTAAACACGGAGTAGATCCAGTTAGGGTTACATGGGTACATGTATGTTGTTAATTTAGTGGTTGCCTTCAATATTTTTAGTTTTATTTTCCATACAGATTTTTGTGTTGGGGTTTAGGCGGAAGAGAAATATTAAATTTATAATAGTAAACATTTCAATGAATAAAGGCATTATTATTATTATTATTAATAAAGCTGGCGTTGAAAATAAAAACTAACCAATTAACAATAAATAACTAGTTATGGAGAACGCGATTAAAAGTACTAGTTCCATTATTTAAATTTTTACGGACAGTGAAAGCAACAATTTTGAACCTTTTTGCCGGCGTGGTGTCAAAATTTAATCGTAACTAACCTGTGGTCCAAAATGAATAATGACCATCGGGAGTCTGTAGACTATGTAACTTCTTCTAGGAATGATTTGGAATTTCTTGTAGATAACGGATGTAATTTTAAAAACCTTTTTCATACCGGAATTACATATAGGGGTTAAATTTTCAATCTACTTGGGTATGAAGTGAACTAATATCAAGAGCAAATATCACAATTTATTAACGTTAACTACATATGTACAATAATTACAACGGTTTGATAAGTACCTATCTACTTAATAACTATCTCAAAATGACTAAGACTTAGAGAGTAACAAGATCAATGGAAAGCTTATAGGTACATCATAAAAAGGCACATCTGTAGGTGAAAATAGTACATAACATATTAATTATTTCCATGTTGAGTGATGGTACTTAAAGTAGGAAAATCTGAACTATAATGCACGTTACTAAGTGGTATATAGTTATTTACTCTAAAATCAAGGTCGTTCATTGCAACTATATTTTCAGATGAAAAGTTTTTATTATCATACAACGTGGTATAATCAACAAATTGTGCCAACTCAGTACATTTATCTTGATACTTTGCATCTGTATTGTATGTTCTGTATAAATATCTCGAGTCTGTAAAATTTTCATAATTATGCATATTATCGTCAAAAAACATTTTTGTGTCTCCTATTACATCCAAAAAATTATTTTGATTTTGATTTTTACAACTGTTATCATAATTATCATTGTTAAAATAATTTGCTAATTGAATTTTTTCGTACTTCTGTGCACTACAATTAATATCGTTTTGTGGAATTGACGTTGTACTTATTGGTAAGGAAGCTTGCGCTCCTTCAGGCGAAGAAACTACATTATATCGACTACAACTACTATTACTATCATCATTCATAATATTGGATAAGCTTTGATTCCAATAATCCTCATTTTTAAACTCCCTATGAATCGTACCACTACCCAAATCGAGTAAAGTCGACGGTGATCGTGATAAGTCTGTTGAATTTTGTTGTCCATATTCAGGTCGTAAGGGTTGATCTAATTGGAATATTTCTTCGGGTTGAAATAGATCGCCAGATATATTTGAAAAATCATATTGATTGTTAATGTTTCCAATATTATCTAATGGGTATGATTGTGCTTGTAATGGTTCTTGTGTCCAATATGAATCCAGTTGTTGATTTATTGGTTGATATGTTGAAGGAGAATGGGGTGTGTATTGTTGGTGCGCAACAGGTACGACAGATTGAAATGTGCATATACATTCGAAAGGCGGACAGGAGCATGAATAACCTATAAAAAGTTTCAATTAACATTATGATTAAGATCAAATTTTTATCATACATTAACTTAGGATTATGTTAATTACAGGATGACATAAGTGATGTCCTAATATTCTAAGATTTTCAAATAATTAAATTAAAAAATGTGTGTTTAAAAGAGATTTAAAATTACTTTATTACTTCAAACGTATTACCTTCTTTTTAATTAATTACAATTTGTTTAGTACTTATGTAATTAAATAAAGGTTTATATTCGTTGTAAAACACAGTTAGTCGTTTACAATGGACGACGAAAGATAACATTATATTAGCTATTCAAATTACTAAAAACATGACTAAAATAAAACAAAGGAAAGGTATGTAAATGACCGCACGTTTTTTGAAGTATAATTACTATATTTACATATGAAGTGTATTAAGGGGTAAATATTTAGCTTTTAAATAACTACCTTTATCTAAATCAGCAATAAGTGGTGGTGGATTTAAAGCTCTAGACAATTGATTGATATCCTTGCAGTGGCGTTTAGGTTCTCTTAGTGACATCAGCTAAAAATAAAAAGTTAATTAGCAATGCGATATAGGTATGAATTATCAAAATATAAATTAGTAACAAACAACCAAGGGTTCACAGAGTTTCACTATAGATCGACCCGATATTCTGGATAAAGTGCATTTCGCTTGCATAAAGAGGAATAGTAATTATGTTACAAGAACGTAATACGCGTTGTACTATGACGAGCGGTAATGCTACGCGAGGCCGTAGCCCGAGAGCGGAATCGAATCCTGACGCTAGAGTTTTCAGCACGAATTTTTGGTGTTGCTTTAATAAAACATTTACAATGCATTAAAAAAAACACAGTGCTTTGTCATCAAAATTATGTTGGTGCTTGTGTTCGTATGCCTTCAAATACTGTAAAATGTGAATACAGGACACTTCGTTGCAATACGTGTTTCATTGAAAATAGCGCCCCTAGCGGGAACGAATGTAGGTACAAATTCACTTAACGTATGTTTATACGTAAATTTGGTTGATATTTTGAATTTTGATCCAGTGTATGAATTATTCGGATTTATACAAACTATTATGAGTAGAAGAATTTGTGCAATATATGGTTGTTGTAAATACGGTATGATAAACAGGTCGAAGTCATTTCATAGATTTCCAAAAGATCGCGAAATTTTTACGTGTCCGTGATTTTATCACATATTTGCCGTTAATTTCGAGATTATAATTTATTTTTAGGTACCGGACTTCCGAAATGTAGTATAAACTCACGTAATTGAATTGATAACGCAGCGATGGTTGGGAAGTTTTCTGATTGTAACGTTTAATTTTGTCTTTCACGTATTTAAAAGAATTAGAAGTTTTTACGGACAATAATCGTATGTAAAATTCATTTTTTTTTCTAAAAACAAAAATAAAGCGTTTGTTTATTAAACTTAGATGCAAGCGTAAATTAAGATAGATAGTGCAATCCTTTTACTGGTGTGGTTGAAAATCTAACTAGTGTTTCTTTGTAAATAATATTTATTTTCCGTATTGTGGGCATTAGAAATTTGTGTTCGTTAAAAGAGAAATTACGTTTTATAAAATTCTATTGAGTATAAATTTATTACATTGTAAGGTCCATCTTTTGCAAAATTAATTTTAGCCCTCAATCTGTCGTCGTATCTTTTCGATAAGGTTTTGAGTTTAAACAAAGAGTTTTGATTTTATAGACGTTGGTTTAAGGATCATTATAGCAGAGGTTCCATATCATACGCATGTCAAATTACAGAGGTACCTTTTCGGGAACGCAGTTTCGATGCATGATGTAACTTTCTTCAGCTCGGTTCACGAGTCGACTCGTCTTTGCCGCAATTTAAAATTTTAAGTAGAAAATTGTTATCATTGTGGTAGTGAGGTGTTATTGAAAATCGTGAAATCTGAACGACGCTTAAGTCAGTCAAGCCCATGATGTAGGGGGAGAGTCGCGCTTTTGTTTGCGGTTCGCAATCTATGTGAAAGGGGTTGGAACAAGTTATGCATACCGAGGGTGTATCGAACAATATCGTTGGAGTTGGAGCTTTCACTGATGGGTATAAAATTTAGTTTCGCCACGTCCTCGAGTTATTTTTTATGTGTATCGTTTTGTCAAAGAGTGACATTTTCGGTCATAGAAATAAGTGGTTCTCGTATTTTTTTAAGTGCTTAGCCTCTGTTCTGTTGACTGCTGTAAAACATTTTGTGCGGATTATTTTTAACGAGTTCCTAGGTTAAATGATAGCTTTCATATACATTGCCGCTTCGAACAAATAATTTAAACTGCTTTAAATACAATGCTTAATAAGTTTCGTGTAAATATGGTTTCGTTCTAATAGAAGTGTACATAGCGATCAAGAGCAAATATAACGTAGATTGCTTACGAAAGTTAAGTTTGATTTGCCAAGTAGGTGTAAGATAAATTTAAGAATTTATAAGTATTGGTTTCCATCAATTATATACCGAAAGGAGCTTCTCCTATATCGTTGTGAGTAAGAAAAGGAGGTTCGATCAACCATTTGTGCTGTGTTAAGGTAACTACATATTTTGCTGTATTTATATGTATAGGTGATTTTTAATAAGTATTTATTCAAACATATTTATACGAATGAATATGCCTTCTGGTTAAAGTTTAATTAAGGAACGCGTAGATAGCAATTCAATATATAACTTAAACTATTTTGGACTGTGTTTTGATTGTTTCATCCTGCCAGGTTTGTAAAATTTAGATGTTTGACGGTTTCGTTGTTATTTTCATGTTAATTATCTTTACTCACAACGCTAATATTTTTACGTTTATCCAAAATTTAGAAGTCTAGTTGTTTTGGATTACATTCAAAGTTAATGAGTCATTTATTTATTTGTGGTAGCTGTAAATTTGCACAACTTTGGAGTGGCATTTCTTTGTAGTGTTTGAATTATTTTTGAAAAATTTCGAGTTAAATAATTTTACAGCAACAACCTTCATTTATCGTTAATTTAGTTTGTAATCAAATCTTATTGAGGTTATACAAGTTTTTTTTTAAGTAATCTTTTGGAGTTTCATTAAGCTTTAACGTAATGACTAATGAGAATTTCTCGAATTGAGCGATGGTTTTTTTGATTTTGGTAATAAGTAACCTTAAAAGAAGTTTTAGACTATAAAGTAACGTAATTACGAGGTAAGTCAGTCGTTGACCGAACAGATGTTTGTTTTTGCATACGAGGACTTTGCTAATAGTCGCTACATTTTTGAAGATATTTGTATAGGAATCGACATACCGATTGTAGACATCGTTGATTGGTCTGATTTGCCAAAAGGTAAGCAGTTTGTTATTTGTTTGAAAATAAGCTGTATTTTTCTCGAATTTAGGTATTACATCCCGATATCGACGTTTCTAAATTTTAGGGTGTTTTATAGATTTCGATCGCGTTTAGTTTTGTTGCAACGTATTTTTTTGTTTGAAATTGTAGAATTAATTACCGTTGTGATCAGTTATTTTTGGGTATTTTAGCCAATGATTTTGGAGCTAAGTCTATCGAAATATTTAATGAGTTTTGGTGTTATTTTCGCAATTTTGCGGCGTTTACATATAGGTTAGGATTTTATTAAGTTTAGGTGAACTCTGCGTAAATATTTTTGGAGTGTAGTTTTAGTAGTAGAGTAGTTCATTTTTGAGTGAGCGTTTTGGTGTCCTGGTAGGCCAGTCTAAGATCCGTTCATATTTTTAACTTTTTCTCCCGATTTTGACGTTTTTGAAGTTGTGACGAGTGCCCTTGTACAGCATCAAATAAGAAACCCGCCAATACCACTGAGCTATGCCAAGCGCGCTATTACCTTTACAGACTGGATTCTCCAGTGAGTATTTAGCCTGTAAGTAGAATTGTTTGAGGTTATATTGGATCAGTTACAAATGATGTGAATACTACCTAATGAAATATAAACTCATCATTGTTACAGGCTGGGACTGCACCAATTATGTGAAGAATGCATTGATCGAATGTGTACAGAAGAAGACACGTACACTTCCTTTCAAAAGTTTCGCTTACACTTTCAACAACTGCCCGATAGTAATCCATTGTGTAATATTTGTAGACACACTTTTCTGGATAAATTTCTAAAGGATTTGTGAAAAGATATTATAAGGGCTATTCTACTAAGTTGCAAAAGAGAAATACCAAGACGAAAAAAATGTTACATCCGTGATCCTGGTTTTGTAATTTTATTTATGTATTTAGTTTTAAAACGGATCATTGTACACAGGGCGAATACTTACTTATAAAGAATGTGCAGTTAAATAATAAAAATTTTAGATTTTACATAGATTTACATTATCACCTTTCTGTAGTAATCGTGAATTATTCTTGTCCTAGTACTCAGAAATTTATACTAAAATAACTGAAGACTTTCATATAGTTTATATGTTCAGCGGTCAGTTATTACTAAACGCATGAGGGCGCAACTGTTATTGACACAATTTTCCTCAATGGTTGAGGATAGGTGTGTCCTGTATTACCATAATACAGTTTTTGGTGCCTTTAGAAAGTTCACTGCAAATTTACAATGAACTCTATATCGCTAGTATAGAGTTCTTTGCAAATTTACAATGCAGCATTGCCAACCTAAATTACATTTACAAATAAACCTTTAAATATAATTTTTTAAATGCCTTTTTTTTAATACTATGAGGTGCAAATTGATTTTGTTTGTCTAATTAGCAAAGTCTATAACTCTGTTGTGATAGAAATTCATTTATGTCAGCGTCGTGCTACATTCGAAGTGTGTACTGTGCCGCTCAAGATCATTACGGTACAGTATCCCCCACTAAAGTCATTTACAAGCAAATCAGCACAAAAGACATTTTACCGCTTAAGGTATTTTTTGTAATGGCATTCACTTTGTAATTACATAGAACTGGTATATGAATCTAAGATAATACTTTCTGCATTAGCATCATTCATATCAATCGCGCAACAGATGATGATTTGTTTGGAAGTTGAGCAATTGATTTTCATAACTAAACCGGTAATAGAGATATACACAAAAAATTAATTCTTGGCATGATCAGGAACGTCCCAAACTGTTAACAAATTGAGTATATAAAGAAAGCACATTTAATGAGTTTTAAAAATACACACTAGGATTAAGCCTAACGGGTAAAACTTGCAGACCTCGCACCATAGTTAACTGTAAACACGCACTTAGTTCAAAATTACTATAAGTATCGCAAAACCCTCTTCTTCTCTTTTAAAACTGGGAACTGATTGAATCAAGCATTTTATATTCTGCATAATCAGCTAACTTTGTCATATGCAACCTAAATGAGGTTTTATAATGTTTCAATTTTTGTTTTATGTTGGTAACGCATACTCATGATTTGTATAACTTGATTGGTGGATACTGATTTTTAATAACGACAAATTGCAAGGTTCTTAAGGCATGTTAATATGGCAACGCACAAACATAAATTAACTTAAATCTGAGTATACCAATTTAGTTGTAAAGCACATTTGTAGTTTTAAAGTAAATATACGTAAAAGAAAATTAAGTAAGAAAATCGTTGTCATATGACCTATTATAGTCTTCACTCGTCCTTGATTCAAAAGTCACTGATAGCACTGCTTTCTAAATACTACAGGTCTGGACTCTTCTCTTAAAATTGGCAATGAGTCACAACCTTAGTCGGGCGGCCCATTTTGCAGCGATATCGCATAATCTGCTAACTTTGTCATTGCAACCTAAATGGGTTTTATAATGTTTAATTTTTTTTTGTTGGTAACGTATACTCATATTTGTTATTGATTGGTGGATATTGACTTTAATCGAAATAAGGTTGTTAATATGGCAAACACAAACATAAATTTCTTAAATCTTATTACCAATTTAGTTGTAAATCCTTCTGTATTTTAAAGTAAATATACGTAATAGAAAATAAATTAGAAAAAAACTCGTGTCATATGACCATTGTCGCACTTGTCCTTGAGAAAAACTCACTGCTGCACTGCTTTCTAAACACTACAGGTCTGGATCACCTCGTAAAATGCAATGAGTCACAACCTTAGTCGGGCGGCCCATTTTGCAGCGATATATGTAAATCATTACCCTTATGAGAAAACATCGTAACTCCATTTTTGATCAGAATTAATTTGGATGTCATCTGTTTACAAAAAAAATGCACTAACCGGCTGTGCAAACCTTGTTATGTCCCGATTTGCTTAAAATTCATATACAGTGAAGAAAGAAAACCTCGTAAGTTCACCTCATATTATTGTTGCTATGAAAACCTCAAACTCCGTTAGCGGTTTGGTTGTTTTGACGCATTGCCAAGCCGGTTAAGTTTAATTATATGTATTAATTGTTGTTGTTTAAAGTGACCACGCCATTGTATATTATTAAGGGTAAGTTTGTTTTTGCTTTTATGATTTATAATTATATGTATAATTAATTGGAAATACTATACGGAGAATTTGTTAAATAATGAACCAACTAACATTGATTTATCAGTTCCTGTTACTGAAGGTTATGCTCCACAGAATGTTATAGACCAACAAAACCAAAACACAGATTTTCTTAATAATATTGAATCAAACTTGAACTGTGATGGTACTGAACTTGCAGATACCAGTCATATATCCAATTCTTTAAACTTAGAAGACGGTGCAAGTTCAGACTCAGAGTATATACCAGAGTCAGATATCGGTCATTACTCTAATAATAATGATTCCACAGCATCTGTGACAAATACTATTGTGGGTAATCCTGAGACTGAAAATTTAACAGAAACATCGATAGAGACAATAAATCAAGAGTTAAGGGCGAAAACAACGCTATGTAGACCAGGCAGCATGGTTTGCCAACAGAAACACGCTGAAAAAAGAAAGGGGTGGACTCCGAAACCAGAAAAGAAATTGAAAGAGAGATTCCAGCACTCCTAAAGCACAAAGTTAGTTGAAATGTCACGAAATTCCAGAGGGGGAGAGAAAAGAGATTTTCCTCTAGTTTTGGAAAATGAAATCCGGGGAAAAGAAAGTGTATGTTAGAATGCTTCTAGCCATTGAAGAGACACAAAATGACATCGTGGGAGGACGGAAGAACCAAAGTCGAGACGAGGGTACTCTTATAGCTATTGTTCATTGAAAGCAGACAATAAATTGCGAGTATGCAAAACTATGTTTTTAAATCCATTAAGTATTGGTGAATGGACCATCCTCTCTTGGAAAAAACAAACCAATAACGGGCAAGGATGAAAATTATGATGCAGTAGAACAGATGCCAACTGAACGCAAGCAATCCAGAAAAGTCGCATTTGAGGAGAGAAAGAAAAACCTATTCGTTTTTTTGAAGAACTTCCAAATATGGACAACTACTGCAGATTCAGAACTCAAAAACTTTATCTGGAACCTATATGGAATTAGAAATTCCATCTCTACAATATTTATAGCATAGGATGGAGTACGTAGAAGAACATTAAACCACTATCTCAAACACTTTACATGAACTTAGGTATTATTTCTCTCAAAAAAGACGAATGGAGTGCAGCAAGAAATACGGGCAATTTGGATGAAATTAACTATGCTCTTCATTAAATGAAAAAAACTGAAACCAGAAACGAAAAAAAATGTGGATAAAAGTAATTCCATTAACAAAGTATACACTATGGATTTGCATTCGGTTATATTATATCTAAAGTCGAATGTATCAACACTATATTTCAAAACAAAACTTATTGTTCATAACTTTACTATTTATAATATTAAAACACAAGAAGGTTTTTGTTATATTTGGATCTAAAGGTGGTATGGGCGCTAAAGAATTATCCATCATAATTTGCGCTTCATTGAAAAAGAAGTTCAAAATCTGCAAACTAATGGAAATTTAATATTTTATAGCGACGGGTGCACTGGGCAGAATCGGAACAATATACTCGCTAATGCTATATTAAATGTAGCGATTGAAAAACAGGGTACAATAATTCAAAAGTATCCTGAACGCGAGCATACACAAATGGAGGCAGACTCCATGCATTCCTTGATTGCAAGAGTTTTAAAGAAGAATAAGATTAATGTAACATTAATATAAACAAGGGTGTCCCGCAGTTTTAGGTATAAAGAAAGAATCAAGATCACCAACAAAAATTTTGACCATTTTCAATGTTCGAAGGGCAGTCTAGGACAGGACTTTCATTAATATTATGATAATCTTCCATATGAGTAATAAGCTCTAAAATATTTATAATGCTTAATTAAAAATTATTATTAATTTTATTAAATACATAAATAAAAAGTTTACCTGGAGGGGTTTGAACCTAACCTGTACTTTCTAGAGTACCGCGCTAACCAACTGCGCCATCAAGGTTCAAGCCCCAATCGATGTAAATTTTGTCTTTATGTATGTTCTACATACATAAAGACAAACGAATCTTTAAGTAGAACTTCAAAGCTTTAAATAATGTTTTTCATGTGGTTGCTTTATTAAAATAATAATTATTTAGCCATTTTTCATTTATGTTTGTACCTAGTTACCTTTATTTTGCGACAGTTTATTGTACATTTAAATGGTAGTATCTACATTATAAAAATCATTTGTAACTCGATTCTTTTATTTCAAATCTTCCTAGTATTTCTAATGCTTATATTTTATAAACCACGTGATAGCGATATTTTATAAAAAACTATACAAAACAATTCACAAAGTAACATACACAAGCATTTCGAATAGCTTTGCAACATAAAGCTGTGTAAACCATTCTTACTTTGCACGATAGCAGGCAGTTGTTCATATCTTATGGGTGAGTAGTTATAAATAGCTAGCTGATCGCTTCCCGTTGTGACGTCATGCAAAAAGTGATCCAACCAAGCCTGTAGCATTTAGAAGCAGTGTCACTACAGGGTTCATTTTCTAAACTTGGACTCGTGGCATCCTACGGACTTGACAATTATTTCCATTGTGTGTGTGTGCGTGTGCTTGAGTGTGTACGTGTACGTGTGCGAGTGTGTGTGTGTGTGTGTGTGTGTGTGTGTGTGTGTGTGTGTGTGTGTGTGTGTGTGTGTGTGTGTATGTGCGTGCGGTGTGAGTGTGGTGTGGTGTGTGTGTGCGTGCGTGCGCGTATGTATGTACCTCTGCGTTGTACGGGTGCGTGCTTGTGTGCGTGTGTGTGAGCGCGTGC
Organism: Vesta saturnalis; assembly: GCA_036346205.1. Taxonomy (NCBI): domain Eukaryota; kingdom Metazoa; phylum Arthropoda; class Insecta; order Coleoptera; family Lampyridae; genus Vesta; species Vesta saturnalis. Next base: position 3,076,870 of record JARFJB010001943.1, read on the forward strand.
GTGTGAGTACATGGGCGCGTGGGCGTGCGGGCGTTTGGATGTGTTCTTTTTCTTTATTGATCTTGATTAACGGCATGCTCCATTACATTTCATATATGTTCAGATGAAAAGTTTTTATTATCATACAACGTGGTATAATCAACAAATTGTGCCAACTCAGTACATTTATCTTGATACTTTGCATCTGTATTGTATGTTCTGTATAAATATCTCGAGTCTGTAAAATTTTCATAATTATGCATATTATCGTCAAAAACATTTTGTGTCCCTATTACATCCAATAAATTATTTTGATTTTGATTTTTACAACTGTTATCATAATTATCATTGTTAAAATAATTTTAATTGAATTTTCGCTTTTTCTTTATCGTTTTGTGGAATTGACGTTGTACTTATTGGTAAGGAAGCTTGCGCTCCTTCAGGCGAAGAAACTACATTATATCGACTACCTATTTACTATCATCATTCATAATATTGGATAAGCTTTGATTCCAATAATCCTCATTTTAAACTCCCTATGAATCGTACCCAAAATCGAGTAAAGTCGACGGTGATCGTGATAAGTCTGTTGAATTTTGTTGTCCATATTCAGGTCGTAATTTTAATTGGAATATTTCTTCTTAAAAGATTTATTTGAAAAATCATATTGATTGTTAATGTTTCCAATATTATCTAATGGGTATGATTGTGCTTGTGTTTTTTAATATGAATCCAGTTGTTGATTTATTGGTTGATATGTTGAAGGAGAATGGGTGTGTATTGTTGGTGCGCAACAGGTACGACAGATTGAAATGTGCATATACATTCGAAAGGCGGACAGGAGCATGAATAACCTAAAAAGTTTCAATTAACATTATGATTAACATCAAATTTTATATATTTAACTTAGGATTATGTTAATTACAGGATGACATAAGTGATGTCCTAATATTCTAAGATTTTCAAATAATTAAATTAAAAATGTGTGTTTAAAAGAGATTTAAAATTACTTTATTACTTCAAACGTATTACCTTCTTTTTTAATTAATTACGCTGTAAAACACAGTTAGTCGTTTACAATGGACGACGAAAGATAACATTCTATTAGCTATTCAAATTACTAAAAAAACTAAAATAAAACAAAAAAGGTATGTAAATGACCGCACGTTTTTGAATAATTACCTATATTTTAATTGAAGTGTATTGGGGCTTTTAAATAACTACCTTTATCTAAATCAGCAATAAGTGGTGGGGATTTAAAGCTCTGACAATTGATTGATTTTGTGGCGTTTAGGTTCTCTTAGTGACATCAGCTAAAAAAAAAATTAATTAGCAATGCGATATAGGTATGAATTATCAAAATATAAATTAGTAACAAACAACCAAGGGTTCAAGAGTTTCACTAAGATCGACCCAATATTCTGGATAAAGTGCATTTTTGCAAAAGGGAATAGTAATTATGTTACAAGAATAATAAATACAAAAGGCGTAGCCGAGGCGGAATCGAATTGGTAGAGTTTTCAGCACGAATTTTTTTTTTAAAAACAATGCATTAAAAAACACAGTGTTTTGTCATCAAAATTATGTTGGTTGTGTTGTGCCTTCAAATACTGTAAAATGTGAAAACAGGACACTTCGTTACAATACGTGTTTAATTGAAAATCGCGACCCTAGCGGGAACGAATGTAGGTACAAATTCACTTAACGTATGTTTACGTAAATTTTGTTGATATTTTGAATTTTGATCCAGTGTATGAATTATTCGCATTTATACAAACTATTAATGGAAGAATTCGTGCAATATTTTCTTTGGATAAAACAGTCGAAGTCATTTCATAGATTTCAAAAGATCGGAAATTTTTGTTTGATTTTATCACATATTTGCCGTTAATTTGGAAAATTATTTATTTTTAGCACCGGACTTCTGAAATGTAGTATAAACTCACGTAATTGAATTGATAACGCAGCAATGGTTGGGAAGCTTTCTGATTGTAACGTTTTTTTTGTCTTTCACGTATTTAAAAGAATTAGAAGTTTTACGGACAATAATCGTATGTAAAGTTCATTTTTTTCTAAAACAAAAATAAAGCTTTGTTTATTAAACTTAGATGCAAAAATTAAGATAGGTAGTGAAATCCTTTTACTGGTGTGGTTGAAATCTAATTTTTTTGTAAATAATATTTATTTTCGTATTGTAGGCATTAGAAATTTGTGTTCGTTAAAAAAATTACGTTTTATAAATTCTATTCAGTATAAATTTATTACATTTATTCCATCTTTTGCAAAATTAATTTTAGCCCTCAATCTGTCGTTTTCTTTTCGATAAGGTTTTGAGTTTAAACAAAGAGTTTGATTTTATAGACGTTGGTTTAAGGATCATTATAGCAGAGGTTCGTTATCATACGCATGTCAAATTACAGAGGTACCTTTTAGGGAACGCAGTTTCGATGATGTTAACTTTCTTCAGCTCGGTTCACGGATCGACTCGTTTAAAATTTTAAGTAGAAAATTTTATTTTTAATTTTGTGGTCTGAACGACGCTTGTCAGTCAAGTCCATGATGTAGGGGAAGACGCGCTTTTGTTTGCGGTTCGCAATCTATGTGAAAGGGTTGGAACAAGTTATGCAACCATTATCGTTGGGAGTATCTTTCACTGATGGGAATAAAATTTAGTTTCGCCACGTCCTCGAGTTATTTTTTGTGTATCGTTTTGTCAAGAGTGACATTTTCGGTCATAGAAATAAGTGGTTCTAGTATTTTTAAATTTTTTTACCCAAATTTTTCTAAACGAGTTCCTAGGTTAAATGATAGCTTTCATATACTTCCCTTGCCTTTTAAATTTTTTTTTTCTGTAAATTTTTTAATAAATGTTTCCGTTTTTTAAAATTGGTTTCCAATTTTTTTTTCCCAAAAAAGGGGTTTTAAGTTTAGTTTGCCCTTTTTTTAAAACAAAAGGTTTTGTGGGATTTTAAAATTTTAAAAAAAGGAATTTTTTAAAAATTAAAGGGGTTAAAATTTTCCGGGGGGTTTTTCCCCAAAATTTTTTTTTTCCCAAAAATTATTTTATACCGAAAAGGAAGCTTTCTTTTTCCTTAATATCGTTGTGAAAGGGGTTTTCGATTTTTTTTTTCGAAAAAACCAATTTTGTGGGCTTTTGGGTTTGTTTTTTTTTTTGGGTTTAAACAATAATTAAAACCAATTTTTTTTATTTTAATGTAATTGGTTTTGATTTTAATTAAGGTAATTTTAAAATTTTTTTCCGGGTTTAATACGAATTTTGAAATATTTTATGGTTAAAAAAAAAAAAAAAAAAAAAAAAAAGGGTTTTTAAATTTGATCGCGTTTAGTTTTTTTAACTATTTTTTGTTTGAAATTTAAATTAATTACCTTTATCATTATTTTTGGGATTTTGGACAAGTTATGAAATATTTAATATTTTGGTGTTATTTTGCAATTTTGGGGTTTAATAAATTGGATTTTATTAATTTAAACTCTGCGTAAATTTTTTGGATAATTTTAGTATAAAGTTTTTTATACTTTTGGGTTTCCATTAAGCTTTCATCTTTTAATTTTCTCCCGATTTTGACGTTTTTGAATTGTAAGTGTTTAACTTAAAAAGAACCCGAATAACGAGTAGCCAGGCCGTTTACCACGGGCTGGTTTCCATGAGATTTGCCGTAAGTGAATTTTTGAGGATATTTGTTAAAATAGGAATACTACCGAAATTTAAACCATCTTGTTGGCTGGGATGCCCAAATTAAGAATGTATTGTGAATGTGTACGAAAAGACACGTACACTTCCTTTAAAAGTTTTTAATTTCAACCTGGATAGTAAATTGTGAATATTTGTAGACAATTTTGGTAAATTTCAAAATTTTGAAAAGTATTTAAGGGCTTTTACTAAGTTGAAAAGAGAAAACCGCGAAAAAATTTTAGTGATTTTTTGTAATTTTATTTTATATTTGTTTTAAAACGGATCATTCTCCCGAATTTACTTTAAAGAATGTGCAGTTAAATAAAAAATTTTAGGTTTTACTAGATTTCATTATATTTCTGTAGTAATGTGAATTATTTTGTCCGGTACCAGAAATTTATACTAAAATAACTGAAGACTTTCATATAGTTTATATGTTCAGCGGTCAGTTATTACTAAACGCATGAGGGCGCAACTGTTATTGACACAATTTTCCTCAATGGTTGAGGATAGGTGTGTCCTGTATTACCATAATACAGTTTTTGGTGCCTTTAGAAAGTTCACTGCAAATTTACAATGAACTCTATATCACTAGTATAGAGTTCTTTGCAAATTAAATGCACATTGCCAACCTAAATTACATTTACAAATAAACCTTTGAATATAATTTTTTAAATGCCTTTTTTCAATACTATGAGGTGCAAATTGATTTTGTTTGTCTAATTAGCAAAGTCTATAACTCTGTTGTGATATAAATTCATTTATGTCAGCGTCGTGCTACATTGGAAGTTTGTACTGTGCCGCTCAAGATCATTACGGTACAGTATCCCCATAACGTCATTTACAAGCGAATCAGCACAAAAGACATTTTACCGCTTAAGATATTTATTTTTATGGCATTCATTTGTTTTACTAGAACTTATTGAGTCAAGAAATATTTCTGCATCAGCATCATTCATATCAACGCAACGAGATGATGATTTGTTTGGAAGTTGAGCAATTGATTTTATAACTAAACCGGTAATAGACATATACACAAAAAAATTAATTCTTGGCATGATAGGAACGTCCCAAACTGTTAACAAATTGAGTATATAAAGAAAGCACATTTAAGTTTTTAAAAATACACACAAGGATTAAGTAACGGAAAACTTGCAGACCTATTATAGTTTCACCGCCTTATTCAAAAGTAGATAGGTACGCAAAACTCTCTTCTCTTCTCTTTTTAAAATTGGGAATGATTGAATAAGCATTTTGAATTCGCATAATCTGCTAACTTTGTCATTGCAACCTAAATGGGTTTTATAATGTTTCAATTTTTTTTTATGTTGGTAACGTATACTCATATTTGTTATTGATTGGTGGATATTGACTTTTAATAACGACAATTGCAAGGTTGTTAATATGGCAAACACAAACATAAATTTCTTAAATCTTATTACCAATTTAGTTGTAAATCCTTCTGTATTTTAAAGTAAATATACGTAATAGAAAATAAATTAGAAAAAAACTCGTGTCATATGACCATTGTCGCACTTGTCCTTGAGAAAAACTCACTGCTGCACTGCTTTCTAAACACTACAGGTCTGGATCACCTCGTAAAATGCAATGAGTCACAACCTTAGTCGGGCGGCCCATTTTGCAGCGATATATGTAAATCATTACCCTTATGAGAAAACATCGTAACTCCATTTTTGATCAGAATTAATTTGGATGTCATCTGTTTACAAAAAAAATGCACTAACCGGCTGTGCAAACCTTGTATCTTCCAATTTGCTTCAAATTCATATACAGTGAAGAAAGAAAACCTCGTAAGTTCACCTCATATTATTGTTGCTATGAAAACCTCAAACTCCGTTAGCGGTTTGGTTGTTTTGACGCATTGCCAAGCCGGTTAAGTTTAATTATATGTATTAATTGTTGTTGTTTAAAGTGACCACGCCATTGTATATTATTAAGGGTAAGTTTGTTTTTGCTTTTATGATTTATAATTATATGTATAATTAATTGGAAATACTATACGGAGAATTTGTTAAATAATGAACCAACTAACATTGATTTATCAGTTCCTGTTACTGAAGGTTATGCTCCACAGAATGTTATAGACCAACAAAACCAAAACACAGATTTTCTTAATAATATTGAATCAAACTTGAACTGTGATGGTACTGAACTTGCAGATACCAGTCATATATCCAATTCTTTAAACTTAGAAGACGGTGCAAGTTCAGACTCAGAGTATATACCAGAGTCAGATATCGGTCATTACTCTAATAATAATGATTCCACAGCATCTGTGACAAATACTATTGTGGGTAATCCTGAGACTGAAAATTTAACAGAAACATCGATAGAGACAATAAATCAAGAGTTAAGGGCGAAAACAACGCTATGTAGACCAGGCAGCATGGTTTGCCAACAGAAACACGCTGAAAAAAGAAAGGGGTGGACTCCGAAACCAGAAAAGAAATTGAAAGAGAGATTCCAGCACTCCTAAAGCACAAAGTTAGTTGAAATGTCACGAAATTCCAGAGGGGGAGAGAAAAGAGATTTTCCTCTAGTTTTGGAAAATGAAATCCGGGGAAAAGAAAGTGTATGTTAGAATGCTTCTAGCCATTGAAGAGACACAAAATGACATCGTGGGAGGACGGAAGAACCAAAGTCGAGACGAGGGTACTCTTATAGCTATTGTTCATTGAAAGCAGACAATAAATTGCGAGTATGCAAAACTATGTTTTAAATCCATTAAATATTGATGAATGGACCATCCTCTCTTGGAAAAAACAAACCAATAACTGACAAGGATGAAAATTATGATGCAGTAGAGCAGATGGCAACTGAACGCAAGTAATCCAGAAAAGTCGCATTTGTAGAGAGAAAGAAAACCTATTGCGTTTTTTGAAGAACTTCCAAATATGGACAACTACTGCAGATTCAGAACTCAAAAACTTCATCTGGAACCTGTATGGAATTAGAAATCCCATCTCTACAATATTTATAGCATAGGATGGAGCACGTAGAAGAACATTAAACCACTATCTCAAACACTTTACATGAATGTTTTTGATGACATGAACTTAGGTATCTCACCCAAAAAGACGAATGGAGTGCAGCAAGAAATACGGGCAATTTGGATGAAATTAACTATGCTCTTTATTAAATGAAAAAACTGAAACCAGAAACGAAAAAATGTAGATAAAAGTAATTCCATTAACAAAGTATACACTATGGATTTGCATTCGGTTATATTATATCTAAAGTCGAATGTATCAACACTATATTTCAAAACAAAACTTATTGTTCATAACTTTACTATTTATAATATTAAAACACAAGAAGGTTTTTGTTATATTTGGATCTAAAGGTGGTATGGGCGCTAAAGAATTATCCATCATAATTTGCGCTTCATTGAAAAAGAAGTTCAAAATCTGCAAACTAATGGAAATTTAATATTTTATAGCGACGGGTGCACTGGGCAGAATCGGAACAATATACTCGCTAATGCTATATTAAATGTAGCGATTGAAAAACAGGGTACAATAATTCAAAAGTATCCTGAACGCGAGCATACACAAATGGAGGCAGACTCCATGCATTCCTTGATTGCAAGAGTTTTAAAGAAGAATAAGATTAATGTAACATTAATATAAACAAGGGTGTCCCGCAGTTTTAGGTATAAAGAAAGAATCAAGATCACCAACAAAAATTTTGACCATTTTCAATGTTCGAAGGGCAGTCTAGGACAGGACTTTCATTAATATTATGATAATCTTCCATATGAGTAATAAGCTCTAAAATATTTATAATGCTTAATTAAAAATTATTATTAATTTTATTAAATACATAAATAAAAAGTTTACCTGGAGTGGGGTTTGAACCTACGACCTGTACTTTGCTAGAGTACCGCGCTAACCAACTGCGCCATCAAGGTTCAAGCCCCAATCGATGTAAATTTTGTCTTTATGTATGTTCTACATACATAAAGACAAACGAATCTTTAAGTAGAACTTCAAAGCTTTAAATAATGTTTTTCATGTGGTTGCTTTATTAAAATAATAATTATTTAGCCATTTTTCATTTATGTTTGTACCTAGTTACCTTTATTTTGCGACAGTTTATTGTACATTTAAATGGTAGTATCTACATTATAAAAATCATTTGTAACTCGTTTCTTTTATTTCAAATCTACCTAGTATTTCTAATGCTTATATTTTATAAACCACGTGATAGCGATATTTTATAAAAACAATACAAAACAATTCACAAAGTAACATACACAAGCATTTCGAACAGTTTTGCAACATAAAGCTGTGTAAACCATTCTTACTTTGCACGATAGCAGGCAGTTGTTCATATCTTATGGGTGAGTAGTTATAAATAGCTAGCTGATCGCTTCCCGTTGTGACGTTATGCAAAAGTGATCCAACCAAGCCTGTAGCATTTAGAAGCAGTGTCACTACGGGTTAATTTTCTAAACTTGGACTCGTGGCATCCTACGGACTTGACAATTAGTTCCATTTGTGTGTGTATGTGTGTGCGTGTGCTTGAGTGTGTACGTGTACGTGTGCGAGTGTGTGTGTATGTGTGTGTGTGTGTGTGTGTGTGTGTGTGTGTGTGTGTGTGTGCTTGAGTGTGTACGTGTGCAGTGTGTGTGTGTGTGCGTGCGTGCGTGCGTGCGTGCGTGCGTGGTGTGTGTGCGTGCGTGGGTGTGTGTGTGTATGTGTGTGTGTGTGTGTTGTGTGTATGTTGTGTTGTTTGTCTGGGTGTGTGCGTGTCGTGTGAGAGTGTGTCTGTGTGTGCGTGCGTGTGCGTGTGTGAGCGTGTGTGAGCGTGTGTGAGTGTGTGTGAGCGTGTGTGTGTATGTTGTATGTGTTGTATAGTATGTGTGTGTTTTCTTTTTCAATGTCTGAATAACGATTAATTTTATAAGAAAATATGTAGACATGTTTTTAAAGGAAATTTAATTGTACATCACTTTTCTGTATAACTTAAACATTATTAAATTAATTGCATATTTACCTTTGAACTTATTCGTTCATAACAAAGACTTATAATAATTTAATATTAGTCAAGTTACTTTGGTATGTGTGAATCCTTGCGATATTGCAGGCTCACATTCCATTGAAATAAGTAATTTGATTGTAATCTCATTATATTTAGAATTTACACCAGTTCTACATACATAAAGACAAAATTTACATCGATTGGGGCTTGAACCTTGATGGCGCAGTTGGTTGGCGCAGTACTCTAGCAAAGTACAGGTCGTAGGTTCAAATTCTACTCGAGATAAACTTTTTATTTATGTATTTCATAACATTAATGATAATTTTTAATTACATATTTACCTTTGAACTTATTCGTTCATAACAAAAACTTATAATAATTTCTGTATAAAGTTTGTTAATATAAAGAAAACTATCCCTAAAAATTAATTAAATAGGGTTGATGGTTAAATTGTATTATTGGTATTTTATAGAAGTGCGCAGCTTTGTAATTTTTTTGGTTAGCGGCAATAAGTGTTCTAACGTCTATCTGGTATGAAGTTTTAAACGAACATCTGAAAAGATTATTGCTGTTGTTTTTACAAAGCTGCCTATTTTCGTTATGAACATATTAAAAAAGATGTAGCATAATTACCCTAAAAATATTATTAAAGTTATTTCATTTCGTTGAATTTATACTTCGTAGATTGGAAGGCCGTATGTTCTACACTAGACGTTTCTTTACAAATTTGCAGTATTAGTGTGTGTATACGTTTCACTGCTTGTTGATTGTTGTGGAATTGATTCCTCCTGTTTGTAGACCGCCCCCCCCCCCAAACACACCCACAGTTTGGAGTTTATTTACTTATTAGATTCAATAATATAAAGAAACGGAATCGTTATATTTCAATATATGCTGGATTGCCAATTGGAAATATACATGTTTTCTTAGATAATGCAAGAAATTAATAAATATCCATTTAAAGATATGAATAAATCGTTGATAATATTTAAATCCGAACCCTACAGACATCTTTTAAAATATTAAAATTAAAACTTTTACGGGTTTTACATATCTGCTGTAACAACCGGTTGTGTTTACAAATGATTAAGCACCAACATTCATCGATACGTGTGTAACAAATCGACTACACTTAAATAAATCGACCACACATCGTTAATAACGGGTTGTACTTAACAATTAAATGACTTGAAATGATAATTAATAGCGCCTATTTATAAAATGATCGGTCTATGATTATCGAATTTTTTAACTATTATCTTTAGAATGATACGCTAATGAAATTCACCATAAATATCTTATTTGTCGTAGGTGTACAGGATTACATTTTAAAAATGCTACCAATACCATAAAATTAAATTTAAAGAGGCTATCTTTACCTTATTTCCTAAAGCGGCTTCTCGAGCAAGAAGTACAGCTAGACCACGAACTCGTCTACCACTTCCTAAACTTCGTCTAGCTTCTGAGGTACTTTTAGCTTCAGGTCTGGGATGATCATGAATACCTTTTGCTTGAAAAAATATTGCATATTCAGTATGCCTCCAAAAATGCGTAACGGGATAACCACAATGACCACGGCACGTTTGAATTTCCAATCGTCCAGTACATTGTCTGTTTGGACATGGTTTACCTAAAATATCAGTAAATAGTTTATCCCTAAAAATCCATGAATTTACAAAAAAAAAACCTTGTTGTTTCTTTCGAGCTTTATCACAGATTGCTGGTCTTAAATGTACTCGATCACCATTTGGTAAAATACATCTTTGTGAACATATTAAAACTCCTAAGCAACTTTTTTTTAATATATGTACATTGTGATTATTTGTATTTCTCATTGCCCATCCCGATGAATGTCGTTTCGCTTCTTCAGAATTTTGTGGATAGACTAGTCTACAGTGTCCATCTGCCCATTCGGAAAATTGATCGAATTCACTAATTCTTGGTATTGTGCTGTCATTTATATCCCAATCTGATGATGAACTTGAATAGGACACCCGGCAAGTCATGCCCGGGGACGTTGGTGTATTTCTAAAAAACAACAGTGTTGAGTACAGTGGAATTATCTAGTTACACAGTACATTGACTACTTTTCTTAAATATAGTTCGTTTGTGCAATAATCCAAAAATAAACTGGAATTGCTTTGACACTTATTTAATTGGATCAAAATGGTACAAGTTAATATGAATTATAAAAATGTGTATTTTATTCTGTATCACACACGAAACCGAAGTATAAGCAAATGTATCTGGGATGCGTGTGTATTCACCATTCAAAAATATGGCTAACATGCACTTCACTACCAGCAGAAGTAGATTGCTATTGTCACGTTGATTGATTTCGAATACATTTTTCTTTCTAAAACGTTTTTGATAGGACTTCTAATAATCTTGTACGTAAATATTATTTTTATGAGCACTGTGGATTGTTTGATCAAAAGAAAATGCTCTAACAGTTTTTTTCTGTATTATTTAAAATAGTTTACGACATGTAAACAGATTTGATGAATACATGAAGACATTGCGTATGGGTACATATTTGTTCTAATTGACTTACGGTTAATATATTTCTAAGATATTACCACGCCACACGTGTTAGGTCACTACCCTTGTACCCGACATACTATTTGTTTTGGTTAATATTAAACTATCCTAACGCTTTATGTTATGGATACATAGCACCTGAATTTCAATCGCCTTCAAAAAGGAGTATTATTCCACATTAAGTGGAGTTCTTAGTATTCTAATTCTCGAAAATATTAGTTAAGAATACATGAATAGGAAAAAAAGCGTGTTTCATTCCTACCTCAAGGAGAAAGTAGGACTGCCTGAGTTTTCCTGGATTTTCAGCAGCCACAATGATAGATTCCCAACATGCATATGTAAAGTATGTATGCATGGTGCGTTTCAGGATATGTGCGGTCAGAATTTAGGGTTCTGAGGAGGAAGTTGTTTCCCCAGCGGCAGTGAAAAGGATTATCAAAATGCACTTCAAATTTGTAGCGTTGCCTAATCACCTTAAAAATAGTGCAACGAGGAAAAGTATAGGGAAACTTATTATAATGGTGTCGGATATATTTCAAATGCGCACATTAAATATGTTTTTGGTTTTAGGTTTCACAGCGAACTATCCAAAACTTAAAGTAGATATATTATGGTAAGCGACTAATTTGGTGGATCAGCTGTGGTAGTGGTTGATTACGCACGGGGTCGAAATTGAGGGGAAAATCTCGGAAAAGCAACTGTCCAACAAAATCCAACCTTTTAGGTCGAGGCAAAAATTCTGTAGTTGATGTTTTGATTAAGCATGGGTATGAGGTTTCACGATTGCCTCCTTACCATTGTCAAATAACCCTATGAAATGGCATGGGGTTTGTGTAAAACTTATTAGAATAAGCAAATAGTTCTGAACCTCCATCGAAAGATAGGGTTCAGATATGGTGGCTTGAGGCTTTATCCAAATGTTCTCTTACAATGTGGGAAAATTTTTGTTCGCACACGGAAAAGATTATTTCAAATGATTGGGTGAAACATATGGAAAATTTTTCGATTAAAAATATTCCATCTGTTATTATAGTACTAGGATGATGAGATTCAGATTCAGATAGTGATATAATGCAGTTGTACTAAGAACCACTGTTTGGCATGCAAATTTTAATAAAAATACATTTAAATGTTTGGTTTGGTCTTGACCGTGGAATACGAAAGCAGCAATGTTGCGGTCAATTCCAATTAGCTTAAATGAATACATTTCTGATTATTTACTTTCATGTGTACGTAACAGGCAAGAAAAGAAAGACGCAGCAAATTTCAAAACGATAGCAAATCTTCACATTGGATTACCTATGAAACAGCGCCGATTTCTTGATGTTCTGGTTACCTTGCGACCGAAAAACTAAGTTTGCATATAAACATACCTCTCTAAATAAGTCATGTTTAACAGCCTAGAAAAGAAAGAGCAGTAGGTAAATTTTATCACGAAAGCAAGTCTTCACTTATGAAATTGCGCACTGGATTTCCTGCATATTTCTCCCCTGTTTTTTACGTAGACTTAGTTAACATAACATCTCATTGTATTAGATAAGACACAATGTAGTCATTTATGACCAATGTGAAAAATTCCCGTTTTATGTAGGTAATAGACGTTCAAGGTCTGAAGACTGCGTTACTTTCTTTCAATAGGTAACTCAAGATTCGTGAAAAACTAAGCTGCAATGCTGCATTATTTGCACTTTAAAAATATAACCTACAATTTTCAAAAGTCAAGCTACGATAGAAGGGGGTGTGGCCCAAAATGATCCCTGCGGGCAAAATAGTTCCTCGCATTATTTTTATGACCGACAGTGCCACTTTTAATTTTATTGCGTAACTATCACCCAGTGCGTTTATGCTGTTAGTTGATGTCAGCAGCTGGCGTAGAAATATCTTGTTATCGTGATTTCGTGTAAAACGTATTTTGCTACACGTTTACTGTAATGTGACTTTGAAACTATCGTAATATTTCGTTGAAACCAACAGAAATGTTCAATTGTAATATGGTTACTGAAACCCCAATGTTTTGTCTAAATCTGAGATGTTTACGGAATGCCAAGCCTTTGCGATGACCTGATAAGCATGGCTACCCGCACACTGTGGCCTGTTCGGGAAAAATGTTCCACCATTTGCCTTCTCTATAATTTTTGATAAAGAATAAATAACTTAATGTGGCAATATGGTTCAGAAATATAAACGGAAGACTGGCAGAAAAGGGAGAATTAAATGGGTCAATCTATTGAAAGTGTGCATAATGGCCTTGCGTATGAAACAGCGGCAAGTAACTTTGAGGTGCCGTGAATAAGTATAAAGAGACGATATAATGGAAAAACAAGTTAGCAACCAACCAGTTGAAGAGACTGGGTAACAAAACTGCTATTTTCACCAAAGAACAAGAAAACGAACTGATTACCCATATTCTTGATACGGAAAGCTACTAGCAAAGACGAAGGTCTATTGCAACGAAACTTGCTGGTTAAGAATGATTGAAGGGTTTTCGCACCAGACACCCTTCCCTCTCACCAAGATTTCCTGAAGTAATATCGATAGCCCGCACTTCTGCTTTCAAATAGATCTATTGTAATAAAATTTTTCACTTTGCTCAAGACCATATTGGATAAAATAGCATTTTCCTCACATAAGATTTATAATGTAGATGAGATCCCAGGGAAAAACTGTAAAATTTTTGCCAATCGAAGTAGGAAACAAGTTGGCAGAGTTGTGTTGGCTGAACGAGGCGTGTATACTACTGCAGTAATTTGTATTCGCTAAGAAGGGTCACATGTCCCACCAAATTTTATTATTTCTCGAAAGAAGATGAAAGAAGGGGCATCGCTAGGGACAGCATTGAGATGCAATGATTCTGGATTGATGAATCTCGATGTGTTTGCGGATTGGCTTGATCATCTTATATCGTTCATTAAACGCTCATTAGAAGAGCCACGGCTTCTAATTCTTGACGGACACCTTTCCCATTCTAAGAATTTGAATGTTATCGAAAACTAGGAGTAATTTTCTCACAAGTTGTGCATGCCTCCGCATACAAGACATAGGCTACAGCCAATAGGCTCTAACTTTATGTATCCCATCAATCACTACCGTGATGTAGCTCTAGAAAAATAAATGGCTAATCACCCAGGAAGAGTTGTTACAGTATTCCAAATTTCTAGAATTTGACAATCGTTCCTTATAATCTAGATGTTTCCTTAGAAATCGATTTCGCAGCTGCTGAAGTCACGGAGCACGACGAACTCGAAAACTTGCATCGAACTGAAAATGTCACCATTACAGCTCCTTCAACTCCACTTAAGCAAATCCCTCCTCTGACAAAGAGTAAACTGCGGTCCAGTTCAGACTAAGATGATCTTGATGAATCAGAAACTTTCCCTTCTTCATCCGTTATTTGTGAGGATATTGACACTGCTTTCATATCTGTGCCATCGACCTCTTTTGCTATATTTCCGAACGATAGTTATTTGCCCATTTCCCAAGACATCACATCCACAACGCACTACTAAACGAAAATCTGTAGGAACCGTTATTCACACAAGCACTCCTTACAAGGACCGTCTTTTGGATGAGCATTGGAAGAAAAGCGAGGTTCTAAATTGAAAAATAAAGCATCACATAATGGAAAGCGATAAATGAAAAACAAGAAGCCCTGTTCAAGAAAAGACAAAATGATAAATTGAAAAAAGAAGAACCTACATGTGGAGTGCTTCACACGTTTCGATACCTTTCTAAGCTGTACCACAGGAGAGGGTTGGATGCAGTGTTCTCATATTATAAGCTGTTTTCTTTTTTCGAGTTAGCTAGTTTTACTGAATTTGTTTCATACAATATAGATCAAGTTTCCTCCTGAAATAAAGTTCATCAATTCACTTCATTTTATTCTCCAAAAAACGTACAGATAAAAAAAATGGGAATCATTTTACCCTACCATAAGGGATCATTTTGCCCAACCCAGTTGGGTAAAATGATCCTTTCACAAACAATTGAAGCATTGTAACAAACACGTAATTTGTATTTTTGAATTTTGATTGCATATACCATACTTGGAGCACAATAGTTAATGAGTCTAAAAATAATTTTCCAAATTCTTGTGGCCTATAATTTAGCATTATTTAGATTTTTTGTCTTACGAGGATTATTTTGGGCCACTTTCTCCTAACTTTTAGTTCTTTTGACAGTGCTACCACACTCTCCCTAGATTTCATTGGCCTGCTGTAATGCAAAACAGGATGAGTATACGTTTGAATAGGATTTATTACATCAACATAGCGTGCAGTAATTGTTCATAATTCAATTACTTAAAGTATTTTGCAGAATATAATTCTATTTTTCTATATTTCGTATTTAGAAAGTTGGTTTTCTGATACGGATGTTGATGCTTGATTAATCTTCACTCTGCAAGATTTTTGGTAACATTTTCATTCTTACATGGTGTTTGAAGGACTATTTATTAAGGAATAACTACTGTTATCTGTCATATACAACGTGTCCCAGATAACATTTCCAGCATGGGGATCTCGCTTATTATAAAAGATACAGATTTGGTTAAATTAGATGAATTACTTCTAAGGATTAGTGAAATTATAGGACACTCTCCAATTTCCAAATTTCCATGTATTTTAAGACTTATGGCAAGAAAAGGAAAAATGTCAAATTTCTTTTTCTTGTAATATCTTTTTTGTTATATTAGACATATAAATTTTATTTGCACTTTCTTAAGATATTTTTTATGCAGAATTTAAATATCAATTTGGATTTTTTTGCACTTTCTATTTTTTAGTTTCAACCCCTAAATTAAATTTTTCTTATGGAACGACAAGTCGGCTTTGAAATAATTGGTCGTGTTTTTTTATCCTCTTTACAATGATATAGCACATGTACTATCTATTTTTAAAAACAACAAAGAAAATAAAAAAAAAATGTATTTTATTAAAGACTCTAACAATAAGCAGGCCGTGAAACATAAAAACACAATCGAATTTAATGTCACTTAAAAATTATTCGTTCCAGAATATTTTTGTGTCAAACATGGCTTTATTTACTAATACTGAAAAGTTTGGTATGTTGAGTTGTTACATCTTGTCTCATGAAAACAGTTTAGAATCTGAACGGATGTACTTGAGGCAGCCCAGTGCTCGTACGTACAGAAACTTGGTAATTAATTTAAAAGAATATGGTTCATTTTCAAAACCTACTAGAAATCCGAAATTACGGAATGAAGATGCAGAACTAAATGTATTACAATCAGTTATTGAAAATCCTTCAACATCTGTTAGAGAAATTGAACATAACACTGGTATTTCGAAAACTACATCACAAAGAATTTTAAAACGTCACAGGTATCATCCGTATAAGTACACCATTCTGCAGGGACTTAGAGATGGAGATCAGGGGAAAAGATTACAATTTTGCCAATGGTATGTTAATCAATGTGAGAATAACGATAATTTTCCAGCTACGATTTTGTGGTCTGACGAAAGCAGATTTACAAATAATGGCCTTTTCAATCGACACAATGTGCACTTTTAGGACCGTGAAAATCCTCACGTTGTTAAGGAAAGTCGGCATCAAGTGAGATTTGGTTTTAACGTCTGGTGTGGCATTTTAGGCACTAAACTTGTTGGGCCCATATTTTTTAACGAAACATTAAATAGTGAAAGGTATTTGAATTTACTACAAACTGATTTAGAAAATAAACTTGATGATTTACCACTGATTGAGAATATTAATATCTGCTTCCAGCAAGATGGCGCCCCAACCCACAATTCAAACATCATCAGCGAATATCTTAATAATCGGTTTCCAAATTCATGGATTGGTAATCAAGGCCGACACTACGCAGGGCACAATTATGTTTAGAACGGAATGGTCAATTGTTTGAACATCTTTTATAATTGGATAATTATCTCCAATACTATTACCTGCTTAACTCTTGTTGTTATCTATTATTTGTCGTTTTCTCATGTTTCACCGCCTACTTAATTGTATAGTCTTTAACAAAATACATTTTTTTAAATTTTCTTTGTTGTTTTTAAAAATAGATAGTACATGTGCTGTATCATTGTAAAGAGAATAAAAAAACACGATAAATTATTTCAAAGTCGATTTGTCGTTCCATAAGAAAAATTTAATTTAGGGGTTGAAACTAAAAAATAGAAAGTTCAAATAAAAATCCAAATTGATATTTAAATTCTGCATAAAAAATATCTTAAGAAAGTGCAAATAAAATTTATATGTCTAATATAACAAAAAAGGTATTACAAGAAAAAGAAATTTGACATTTTTCTTTTTCTTGCCATAAGTCTTAAAATACATGGAAATTTGGAAATTGGAGAGTGTCCTATAATTTCACTAATCCTTAGGACTAATTCATCTAATTTAACCAAATCTGTATCTTTTATAATAAGCGAGATCCCCATGCTGGAAATGTTATCTGGGACACGTTGTATGTGCGTGTTTTTTAAACATCCATTTAACGTAGTGTATTTATAATAGTTATTTGTATTACGTGGCCAGAAAGTGGGTGTTTGCGAGTCGAGGCCTGCAAATTTATGAAAACTCGCAAACAATTTCATGACAGAGTGATACACAAGATTTTTGTGCCGATGTCAAAAATTGTTATTAAGATCAATAAACAAAATTGTTGTACTTTTTAAAGCTTCATACCTGTTGAAATTAAGTTGGCAATACTGACAGTAACCAATATAACCTAAAACGTACAATTGCGAAATTACTCATTACTCGAATTTTGTAGGTAGCTTACCAGTTTGTTGACTATACAATAAATTATAGATGTGAATTGTGGTTTATAAGGAAATAATTCGGACATAATGGATGCGTACAATTACACAGTAAGTGATTAGGCTTTGTCTTATGGCAAATGTCGATTATGACGAATATTCTATCAGATCTGTTACTACAACGAATACCAACTGTAATTTAGTATTATTTGTGCCGGCTTAGGCCGCATTTGCGTATGACCTACTACAGAACGTAATTTTTATTCAAATAAACATAACCCTAATTATTTAACGAAGAATAAAAATGTATACATATTCTCAGTACCTACCTACATTTTGGAGAGCTCTTGTAACGCACGAAACCTAACCTTCATTATTAAAGGAACAAGTATTATAAATAAAAGTTGAATGGAGCTGCAGTGTTGCCAACTTAATTTCGCAATGATACATTTTCTAGAACATTATGAAAAAAAAAATTGTTTGAAATTGTAATAAATAAAGGGCTCAACATAGAAAATATACAAATCTTGGGCAGCTCGGGTTTGAATCTTAAACTGTGTTAGAATAGACGACTTTCTGTAATATATTATTCTAATCGCAAAAAGCAAAGTTGTTTTAATCAATTTTGGCATGCGAAAAGAAACTCGTTGGGCGTCGTAACATACACAATAGAATTCTTTTAAAGTTTCAACCAAGACTGCTGTAATTAATTGGGTATGATAATTACCAGTTTTGTGACAACTGTAAATAACTTTTATTTAATAAGCACAAGCCTGAAGCTGCTTTACGACTTCTAACAAGTGGTAGTTCATATGTACCAACGTAGGTATCGATTTATTACAAAAGAAATTTACATAGCGGTAAGCATTTATTTTGATTTTTTTTTGTAACTCCACGAAAGCAGTATTTTGAATAAACAATAACCAAAGTAACAATTAACCATTTATTAGTTAGAGAATTGGTATTTAATTAATGTTGTCGACAACCTAAATCAACCCACAGCGGAGTAATATTGAAACTAATGATAATGAATGGTTTAAAATAATTCTCGGGAAATTGATATTTAGGACTAAAATATTATCGTTCGGATTATTTAGCAGTAATGTTATGGCAAAGGTGTATATGAATTATGAGCCTACGTAAATATTTAGCTATGGTAATGGTTGCAGCACGTATAAAACCAAACCTCAAATTTATTTTATTTTATAAATTAGTTACAAACAACATGTCTACGCTTAAAGATTTAGACGAAAAGACAATAAACAAAATTAGGTACTTATTCTACGGCAGGTGTTAACGAGGATTCACGGTGTGTATTAAAACTAAACTACAAAGTACTTTACCGATGAAAGAATTACATTTGAAATCCCAGGTATTGTTACAAATACGAGGGATGTACAGTATTTGTTGTCCTTAGCATAGATGACTTTGAAATATGTTGCCCTTAGTAACCGCACTTGTTTTGTTATTGGATTGACAAATAAACGGCCAAATTTGGTTAGTCGAGCTTTAATAGTGTCAAAGTTGTACAGGGTGGCCAACTAAGAATGCGAGATATTGTATCTGGGAAACTATCCATCGTAGGGGCTTGCGCAAAAAAAAAGGTTTACTAAAACCGTCAATACAAAAACCTGGAAAATATTTTCAAGTTTCTGAAATGGCCGCTAGGGGGCGTAACTGCAATCTTGAATCTAAAAAAGTGATGTTTCTGTGGATTCTGCTGTATTAACCTAATAAAAAAATAACTGATCTTTGAAGTTGAGGATAATCTGAACTTTTTTTGTTTGGCACTTTTTGACGTATGTCTAAAAATAAAGTGGTGGGGGGTATTCAAAGGTTCCCTTAAATAACCCCCCGTATCTTCGAAACGGCTAAGACGATTTTAACAAACTTGAGCGCGTTGAAATGGGCGATTCTTGGGCTACAAACACTATAATATTTGAAGTTTTGTTAGTTTCACATGTCGTCGCTAGAGGGCGTTGTTCGACAGAAACGGTTAATTTTCGCAAAAAAATTAAATGCATTGGTATGACTTTTTTTTCACGAACAAGTAGTTAAATGATGCCTAAACAAGCTCGCGAAAACCGCATCTCGATATCTTGTTCCTAACCTAAAATATCGGCCGAAGAAAACTTTATACGAAAATCCCTTAAATTATTTTTTTTTAACTATATTATTAACATAATTGTTTCTATTATGTAAGTTATGGCCCTAAAAAGAACCGATTTAAAGGAGGAAGGTTTTTAATGTACCCGCAAATGCTCCAAATGCTGACCATCACTCTATGCATTGCTGAGGCCACTTATGGGTAGACAAAACTGCAGCTTCAATTTCGGCTCTGAATAGGTTTCCTAGAAATTGCTATTTTAAATGTTTGTAAATTTATTCACCAGAATAAAATCACCCTTTTTGAAATTACTACGGGCAAGTAAGCAATGCTAAAAGTTATACCAAAGGCCTATTTTTTGTTTGTTTAAATGCATATTCACTATGGATATATACGAAAAATACAATTAATAGAAGCAGGCAATGGAGACAGATACCTAAACAAAACATACATAATCCTCAAGTTGTCAATAGTTGTCAATACTTTCGCGTTACTTTGAGCAATTTTTGTGCTTTCAAAATGTTTTTTACGAATAATGAAGCTGTTGATATGCTTGCGGTTTATTTTGAATGTCTTCAGAATGCCGCAGTAGCTAAAAGAGTTTACGCGGCTCGATATCCAAATCGGCGTCCTTGCGATGTAAGAGTTTTTCCCCGATTAGTGGCGAGCTTACGAGCCAATGGTAGTTTTCGGCCTACGTTTCAACGGCAAAGAATTGGAAGAACACAAGGAAATATTAGCCGTGTACTGGGCTATATTGAAGGAAATCCTCATGTTAGCACAAGAGCATTATCCACTGAGTTGGATGTATCACGGACAACGGTTCAAAATATTTTTAAGGACCATAGGTAAGTTCTAATAGCAATCAAAATATATAGGTATTCGTTTAAACTTTTTTTAATTACTTTAAGAAGGCACCCATATCATGTCGTTTTGCATCAGGCCTTGAAAGAGGAAGATTTTGATCGAAGGTTAGACTATTGCCATTGGGTGTTAGGCATGATACGCGAAAATAGGGAATTTTTATTTCAAATTCTTTGGACCGATGAAGCCACCTTCACTAGTGACGGGAGAGTCAATCTGCACAATATGCATTATTGGTCTGCAGAAAATCCCCATTGGCTGCGTGAAGTTCAGCGCCAAGGACGTTGGAGTTTAAATGTATGGTGTGGCATACTGGGAGGCAGAATTATTGGGCCATATTTTTTCGAGCAACCCCTAAATGGCAATGTATTTCTTGACTTTTTGGCCAATCAATTACCGTTGTTGTTGGAAGATGTACCTCTGGAAACAAGGCAAAAATCGTTTTTGCAGTTGGATGGTTGCCCAGCACATTTTGCTATTAATGTGCGAGAGCATATTAATGCAGTATTTCAACAGCGGCGGATTGGAAGATTGGAAGTCTGTTTCCATGGCCTCCGCGATCGCCAGACTTAACTTGCCTCGATTTTTATTTATGGGTGCGCTTAAAGGACATCGTGTTTCGGACTCAACCTACTACTATAGAAGATATGAAAAACAGGATTCGTAACGCAACACGTAACATACCGAGAGCCGAAATTGAAGCTGCAGTTTTGTCTAGTCATGAGAGGCTTCAGCAATGCATAGAGCGTGATGGTCAGCATTTCGAGCATTTACGGGGGCATTAAAAACCTTCCTCCTTTAAACCGGTCCTTTTTAGGGCCACAACTTACATAATAGAAACAATTCCAGAAAACTATAGTTAAAAAAAAATATTATCGTATAAAGCTTTCTTTGGCCGATATTTTAGGTTAGGAACAAGATATCGAGATGCGGTTTTCGCGAGCTTATTTAGGCATCATTTAGCTATTTGTTCATGAAAAAAAGTCGGAATGTCGAACAAATCCCTCTAGCGACGACATGTGAAACTAACAAAACTTTAAATATTATAACATTTGTAGCACAAGAATAGCTCATTTGAACGCGCCCAAGTTTGTTAAAATCGGCTTAGCTGTTTCGAAGATACAGAGGGTTATTTAAGGAAACCTTTGAATACCCCCCACCACTTATATTTTTAGACATACGTCAAAAAGTGCCAAACAAAAAAAAGTTCAGATTATCCTCGACTTTAAAGATCAGTTATTTTTTTATTAGGTTAATATAGCAGAATTCACAGAAACATCACTTTTTTAGATTCAAGATTGCAGTTACGCCCCCTAGCGGCCATTTCAGAAACTTGAAAATATTTTCCAGGTTTTTGTATTGACAGTTTTAGTAATAACTTTTTTTTTCGCAAGCCTCTACGATGGATAGTTTCCCAGATACAGTACCTCGCATTCTTAGTTGGCCACCCTGTACAAGTTGAAAATGGTGGTTGCACGAAGATTTTGGGAAATTGAAAAAAGTGAGCATCATCCTGTCATCGAGTATACAAAAGAAAGGTTTAACACCTAAAGAAATTCATATAGATATGGTTGACGTGCTTGGAGATTCTGCTCCTTCCTATCGAGTAGTAAAAAGTTGGTCCTGAGCGTTCAAATGTGGCAGAACAACCTGCGAACATGAAAAAGATGCTGGTCGGCCGCATTCTGAGTGTACTCAAGAAAACATTAATCTTGTGAATGACATGATCAGAGAAGATCGCCGATTGACAACATGTGTAGGGGAGATAACAGGTCTTTCAAATGGTAGGATTAAAACTATAATAAATGACTATTTAGGGCTTCATAAGGTGTCAGCAAGATGGGTACCCCGAATGTTGACGCCCGAACAAAAGCGTTTGAGAGTCACTTCTTCAATAACCAATTTAGTCTTGTTTAACCGTAATCCTAAATGTTTCCTCGATCACTATCTTACGGTTGATCAAACTTGGGTTCATCACTTCGATCCCGAGTGCAAACATCAAAGTATGGAGTGGCGTCCTCTAGGATCTCCCCCTCCACGCAAATTTCGTGTACAGACTTCAGCGACCAAGATAATGGCTACAGTTTTTTGGGATGCCGAAGGAATTTTACTGTTAAGCGATTAAAATTACGACTTAATCTATGAATTGTAGAATTATATAGAAAATTTGTTTTGGCACGTGGAACGTAAACAATTCAATCAAGATGTGTAGTTATTAAAGGATAGTAAATATGTGTTTGGCATAATAGCACTGAATTATCAATGTTAATATCCCATGAGCATTGATAATTATACGAAATAATTTTCACAGTTTTCGAAAGAACGTTGCTGGGTAAAAGCCCGGCGCCCAAAAATTGAGTTATTTATCAATGCTCGAGGGATATTTGATAAATGATAATTACCCATGGGCTGTTTTCAGTTTAAGCGCATTTTACTAAAACTGGATGGATTTAATTGGATGTTTGGAAAATAATTTTCTGTTAAGGAATTAATTAATTTAAAAGTACATGTAGCTGATGGAAAAAGTACGACGATTATGTAAAGTATTAATGCGAAAGATTGTAATAAGTAGTGGTGTTTTTCGAAGCTACATTACTCCAACCATAAGTGCTTGCCAAATATGTATGCCCACACGTGCATACCGGATACCCTATTAAAAAGTTAAATATACCTAAGAGCTTTTTTTGCAGAACATCGGTTAAGTCACTTTAGTGTGAATAATTAGGACTCCACACGAGTGGTCCGTAGTCCAAGATACGCTGCACACGGGCAATATATCATCTACCAAACATTTCAATGTTTCGTAAGTTCAAGATAAAAATCTTTAAAGTACGATAAGCTTCTTAGGAAAAGAACATCCCATATGTGCTCGTTCGTCCGCCTGTCCGTCTAACTGGATAACGAAAATAGCTAGCGATCTCAAACCTTCGCCAATCAATTTTTACGGGTCGAAGGATCAGTACTATTGATGTTTTCAAATCGGCGCTGGTTTAATTAAGGGCGAACAGTGCAGTAACAATATAATGCGCGGTGATTTTTGTTTTATATTACATCAAATAAAATCTTGTAACGTGTAAGTCAAATCTTCGTTCGACCCACTTTTCTGCTTCCGGTGAAATTAATTTGCTGTCATACGTCTCACCAAAATCTCTATGCTACGTTATGCTAGTATTTTTAATTTTGTATTGCTCGAATGGACTAAATAAAAAGTATTATTATTCTGAATTTCCATTTACAGATGAGGTTGCATCAAAAAATTCTCCTACTGAAATTGTTCTATCTTGTTTAACACGTGATTATTGAAAGCTACCTCAGAAGTGAATGTTACACTGAAATCGAGTTTTTTTCTAAAGTTTCCTGAGTAAGTGAGCTAAAGGATTAACCCATCCCTTTTATAATCTGTTTCGCAAATACTAACAGACTAGTTCCAAAACTCAGTGGAGCCTAAAAGTCTATAAGGCCAGAGCGGTCATATGCATAACAGAAATAACACGTGTCATAGGTGAGAGCATTCAGAAACGCGGTTCAGTATTCAACCGCGAAGCGATCACCAGTTTGATGGTTAACTTTATTGATTGTTTAGTCGTTTGTGAGTTACTTTGTTGGCATGTGCTTGTTTGGTACTAGACTTTTGTATATTTTACTTACTGTGTTTTATTGTTTCGCTCATGTTTGTGATGATTGGGAGTTTGTATGTGTATGTTGAGAAACTTACTAGCTTTTAAAGTATACCAGAGGAGTGCTTTGCAAATTGTATGGTAATTTCCAATCTCATAAGATGGCGCTACTAACTGTTAAACTATACCACAGGATGGCGTTGCAAAATGTGTGCTAACTTCTAATTATACCACAATATCGTTTTACTAGCTTAGTTAACTTTAAAAATTATATCGCAAGATGGCCTTGCAAACTGTGTACTAAAATGGAATTATACCACAAGATGACGCTATTACTTTTAAATGACATCAAAAGACGTTGGACAAATGTGCTGGATTAAGATCCTACGCCAAGGTGCTGACCCAGAAAGCTAGACCAAAGTGCGCACAAGCAGTGCGAGTAGACTAGGGCGAGAAGTGATAGTTGAATTGGGGGACCTATAATAAGCAAACTGTGGGTCATTGCAACGGGTGGGTGTATATCCGAGGAACCAACCAAGAGTAGACTGTAGCGTTGACAAGAGTGCGGGGCCTATCAGAAGCAGACTGAATGTATAGCTAAAAGTAAGGGTGAGGCCCAATCAAAAACAAGTTGACGGGGATAGTAGTGGGGGAAATGTGAAGAAACGATCAGAGACAAGCAGGAAGATAAAATGCAAGATGGCGTATGCGGGTGGCCAATTAACAGATTAAGTGTTCTTAATACAATTTGTATAATGAGAAACAAATTACTTAAATTTCCAGAGTGATTAGCAATTAATTGCCAAGGTTCATCCAACAGGTACTTCTACAGTATGGTTTGGTGTATAAAAGGAAATATTCTGCCTTTTTTCTTCCAGTGTAATTTAAATTCAATTTCGATTTGTTTTAAGTAAAAGTGTGAAGTTTAAAATAAAAAATGTTGACGCAAGAGTTTTATGTGAATGTGATTGCAAACGAGGAATGTGCTACAAATTATTTGCGACTCCATAATTTACTTCCTGGGAACGACGAAAGTGGTGATTGTTCTAAATGTGGGACGGAAATGAATAGGAAGCAGGGAAAAAATCGAGCCGGACAATCCAATCCTGTTTGGCGCTGTCCGAAAAGAGGATGACAGACGATGAGATCCATTCGAAACAGTAATGAATTTTTTCATTACACCGATCTGAACGGCAAGTTGTGTTGCAACCTACGACTTTGCGAAATATTGGAGATAGTTTATTTTTTTTTTGTAATGGACATACCTTCCATATCTGTGGATGCTATGACCGGAAAATCACTAAACACAAGAAGTGATTGGGTTAATATGTGCCGGGAAGTATGTTCTCCGATTATTTCAGTAGACCTAAGATGGCAGTTGGCTGGTGTATCGGACAACCCAGTTCAAATCGACGAGACGCGGTTTGCGGGCCGTCGAAAATTTAACCGGGAACAGCTCCTAGTTGGCGAGGCGGAAATCGAAAATAACCGCAACCATGGTGCAGGAGTTGATGGACCATGGGTTTACGGTTTGAAGATGAAGGATGAAGCGAGATATTTTGTTGTCGTACTTTATTACTCATTATACAGAGTGCAGTCCAGCCACGTTCCGTTATTCACTCAGATGAGTGGCCTGCATACAGTGTTCTGGGTCAATATGGTTACATTCACCAAATTGTGAACCACCAACAAAATTATGTTAATCCGGTCATTGGCGCTCACATTGAGAGAACTGAAATGTGTTGGCTGGACGTCAAAACTTCAATAATGAAATGAGAGGGGTTCCCCGTGCTCATTTGCAGTCACATTTGGATACTATCAGCTTGAGACAGCTAAATCGCAATGAAGATGTGAAATAGGTGTAGTTTACAGATAGTTAATTTACGTTTGTGGTTTTAGTATTAGTTTGTACTTTTAGATTAGTATGTAGCTTTAGTATTGTTTTTGTACATGTGTATTATAAACTTTTGCGAAATATATGTAATATTTTTGTGTTCTATATTTTTTTAATTTGTGGTAATTTTGTTGATGAAAAAATAGATTTATTTTTGATGATACCGTTTGTCTTATTTGAAAGAATAAATAAAATCCCCTGCTTCTTGCTGATAGTTCGTAGATCACAGTCTATACCAGTATATACTATACGCTATAGTAGCACGGAATATCGTTTATCCTCCAGCATTGGTATATAATAAAAGAAATTGAACTTCGCTTTTACCATGAATTACATGTCTTTTTAATTTTTGGGCGCCGCAACGCGCGCCGGGTACGGGTAGTTAATTATAAAATTGGACAAGGTAACTAAGATATTTTAAAACGTATCTTAGTTTTTATATTATTTTCATTAATTAACGATTAGTGTTGAGAATAGACAAACGACTTGTATAATTTCATTTAAAAGAAGGATTAAATGTCTTATGGTACGAGTTTCTTATACACATTTTCTCAGTTTTGCGTATTTATATTTAAAATATAAAAGAAGTAAATTTCGTTTGTCGCCTTGTATGCCTAGTTTAATAATTTTGAGAATATAGTTCACATGCCACATTTTTGATTACTTTCATTGGTTAAAATACAAAAACAAAATCGCAGAATAGGCTATCAAATCGGTGATAATTTTATCACCGCATATTGACTGTCACATGATTTTAATGAATAAAATAGTTTACTGTCAAAGTGACAAATCGTTTAAAATTGTAGACTTTAAAAAATATATTTTCTATTAACGTTCATTATATTCTCTTAACAAATATAACACGTGTTATGATTAATAAAATAATCGATGATACCACTCGTTAAAACCTTTAGATTTTCATCAGTTTTAGCTCGAGCTTTCATCGATGGTATTGATAACACTAGTTATATTATCACCGAAAATAGGTTGGTAATAATGGTATTTGCCTGTTTGAGTTAGATTCAAATATAGGTTATTAAAATTTCTATTTGCTACTAAAGCATTACAAACAAATCTAAATATATTAAATCAATAAAAAATGAAATAATTTGTAGTCCACTATTGTTAGAATAAAAAAAAACACTATATACAGCTTCAATAATTTTCACTCAAGCTAAGTCAACAAACATACAGAAAATAATTTCTCAACATTAATGAAGGTTGTGCTTTACACAAAGAAATGTGAACGGCGTAATCTGAGAGCATATTAACAGCTAATCTTGAAACAAAAAAATAAGCAAAAAACGATTTTATTTCCAAATGTACTAAAAAGAATAAAGTAATTATTTTATCTACCCAGTAACATCAAAAATGTTTGTGACTAAACAAAAGTGTGGGGCGCTCTTTGTAGTGCCTTGCACTACAAATATAGGTGTTGATAGGCTTTGTTATAAGTATAAGATATCATGTATGCCTCACACTTTTTACTTTTACTTTAAGTACTCCGGGCGCAGCCCCCTGACCTTGAACTCCACTTGTCGTATATTTTTTTGCATGGTCTTATGCTAAAAGCTTAAGTCCTGAATTTCAAGGCCCTAGCTTTATAAACAAAAATTTCGACCAAATTTGACCGCAAAAGTCAAAGCAAAAAAAAACATATTCGTGTATTGTCATCAAGAATACGCATGTACGTAAAATTTCAGATCAATCGGAGATCAGGAAGTTATTGAAAATTCAATTATAATATTTGAACCGGATAGACAAAGTGAGTTGAATAAAAGCGTTAAATAAAAAAGGAAAAATCGTTCATATTTCGTTTTGAGTATCGTAACCATTACATTAATCAAGAAAAAAAAAAGGAAAAGGCCACGTATTTCATTCCCTCCCCACAGGGGAGGGTGGTCTGCTCGGGCTTTCCAAGGTCCTTCAGCCACAATCATGGATTCCCAGGATACATACGTACATTACGTATATATGCGTGGTGGATTAAGGATAGGTGTGGTCAGGATAGGATCGGAAGGAACGGAGTTAGGGTTCAGAGGAGGGAAATACTACCCCAGCATTCGTCTAAGCAGCCGCACATGGTGTGCATATACGCAGTGACCATGTCGCTACATGTGTATGAGGAAACCCTCCTGAAAAAAAAAACATACAAGGTAGACGGTAACGGGAATCGAACCCATTAACTCCCGAATGCTAAGCAGATCGTGTCACTACTACGCTACCAGCTCGGTATTAATCAAGAATAATTCAATACGATAGGTTATGGTTATTTCCACATACAGCTAAAGGTCTAGGTTTTACAGTTACTGTTGCATTCAATTGAAAGATTCTACACTGTTGATAAGGCAGTCTTTAAATATGTGAAACAAGTTCCTCAATAGAAACGCAGATGGTTACTGCACATGTAATAGACCATTAACATGTAATGTACAGTAGTCGTTGGGATTCAAAGGTTACCTCAAATATAATTTAAAGTACGCAAAGAATAGGTTATGTTACATTTACTTTACATACCAACATAAAAAAGTCAAACATTAAAACACCCATTTGAGTGTCATAATGTACCGTCGCGCTCAAAAAATACTGGTACAGCTTGTTACTGTAGACACTTCCAATATACAAATTTTGATGTAGACACATTTTTTGTATGTAAATCGGATATTTCACGATTTTCAAGTCGGGGTTAAGCATTTGTCAAACTGGCAAGTTTGATAGATTATTGACACTTTGATATTTCATGGTCGTAGCCTGCTAACGCAATTGATTATGTGCCCTCAAACCAAATGCACACAGCCAAAATTTTGATGTACCAGTATTTTTTGAGCGCGATAGTACGTACTACAATGATATCAATAATCATTGACGCAGCTGCTCTTATGAAACATGATGTTAGTCACCATTGGCCGCAACATATGTTATAGTGCGCCCATACTAAATATAACATCAAAATTGACATTTGACGTTTAATGTTTAGGAGTGCTCAAATTATTAAAACTTATGCAAAGAACAAAAAGCAAATTGAAACATGATTTAATTATTTTTCCTACGAACATATACGAATGATCCATATAGCACAATTAACCGTACAGAAAATAATGCTTTTTTTTTCTCTTGTCGTGGGCATCGATTTCTTCGAGCATTAACCCTTTCTATTGTTTGACTGACGTATAATTATATTTCTTTATATAAATGTATTTGTTTTAAGAATGTTAGTAATCTAATTGTTGAATTTTCCGTTGGGGCTAAAATATCTGCTAGACTATGGGGTAGATTGTTATCTATTCTGTGTTGTGTATATAGCGAACATTCTAGTAATATATGTTTAATAGTTAGCAGTGTGTTACAGTTTTTGCAGGTGGGTTGACGTCTTCTATCAGCTCGTGAAGATAACAGATATCCAGATGTTAGACGACAGTGGCCAATTCGTAGACGCGTAAGTACTACTTGTTCGCGTCGATTTAGGAACGTGGGGTATACTGCCTTTTCTACTGTTGTTTTAATTTCTAGGAGCTTGTTGTTAGATATTTTCCATTGATTTTCCCAAGTTTTATTTATTAGTTGTTTATAATGGCCCCTTTGGTCACTGATACGTATGGGAGTTACATCTGGTTCAGAGCCGTTAGCAGACAATCGTGCAGCTTGGTCTGCTTGTTCGTTCCCTGTGAGATCGCTGTGACTTGGTACCCACATAATTAAGATATTATATTGTTTTTCTGATAATTGGGCCATTAAGGATATGAGAATGTTTACCAAGTCGTCTTCTTTTCTTACGCGAATTGCTTCCATAGCGCTTCTAGAGCCTGTGCATATGATGTACTTTTTATGCTGCTTATTGTATTCGCAAAAAAGTAGTGCTTGCTTAATTGCTACTAGTTCGGCTGTATACACACTTGCCCAAGGTGGTAATGATAGTGTAGATACCATCTCGTGAGTGACAAATGCCGTTCCAGTACTAGTTTTGACCCATCTGTGAATATCAATTGATAGTTCTTATATAAATCTTGAATTTTGAAAAGGTTTTGGTGGTATATCATTGGGTGGGTTTGTTCTTTAGGGTATAGTGTCATAGAATCTATTATCATGTTTTGTGTTCTGAATCATGGTGGACTTTCACTTATTCTACATTGGAAGCAATTCGGTGCCTTGTTTCCATATCGTTTTAGTTCTTCGTGGTACCTTATTGTAGCCGGTCGTGTAATGGTTGGTCTATTTATAAATATTGTATCTACTGGTACATTAAACATGAGGTTGTA
Source organism: Vesta saturnalis (assembly GCA_036346205.1). Classification (NCBI taxonomy): domain Eukaryota; kingdom Metazoa; phylum Arthropoda; class Insecta; order Coleoptera; family Lampyridae; genus Vesta; species Vesta saturnalis. The sequence goes on from JARFJB010001943.1 coordinate 3,107,566, forward strand.
TAAAGGATGGTCCGGTTGCGTGTAGATTCGGGCACCATAGCATAATAGTAGACGGCTAATTCGTAGTGGGAGCGGTTCATGCCCAGTTTCGCATCCCATGGATGTATGCGGACTGGTACGGAATGCACCAATTGCCAGTCTGATGCTTGGATATTAAAGGGCCTCTAACTTGTTGAGGATGGTTTTACGTGCTGAATAGAACACAATTGCTCCATATTCTAATCGTGGTAGGATCAACAGATTGTGTAATGTGAGTAACACTTCTCTACCACTACCCCAACTAATGTTTGATATCACTCTTATTAAGTTCAGCGCCCGTTTACATTTGGCTAAGAGGCTATTAATTTGTGCTTTCCACCACAATTTTTCATCCAGCAGTATACCCAGGAACTTTATTACTCTCTGCGTGTTTATAGCATTATTTCCCATTCGTAACGCTGGTTGAAAAATACATTTTCTTAGTCTACAGAAGTGCACCGCTATAGTTTTTGTGGAAGAAAATCTAAAGCCAATCGATTTTGCTTTTTGAATTACGTTATCCAATTCGGTTTGCATGACTTGGTTGATGTCTTCTGAAGGCTCAGCGGTATAGTACAAACACAAATCATCGACATACAGCTGCGCTTTAACTTCTGTTGCGTCTTTCCGAATTAAATCGTTTATCGCTATTAAAAATAGAGTCACGCTGATGTTCGATCCTTGTGGAATTCTATTAACTTCCAGTCCTCGTGAGGAAATAGCGCTACCTAATCTGATTTGGATTTCACGTGAACACAAAAAGTCTTTTATGAAGTTCGCCAGTTCTCCCCTTATACCCCATTCATATACGGTTTTTATTATATTGTATTTCCACGTGCAGTCATACGCCTTTTCGATGTCAACAAAGACTGCTAAGGTATGTTTTAGATACGCATAACCTGTTTGAATAGCATCTTCAAGTAGTACTAGGCCATCTAATGCACTTCGGCGTTTCCTGAAACCAAACTGATAAGGGGAGAGTAGGTTATTTCGTTCCATGTACCACATCAGTCTTGAGTTGACCATTTCCTTATATAATTTTCCCATACAACACGTTAGTGAAATGGGTCTGTAGCTTTCTGGTAGTTCCGAAGGCATGTTTGGTTTAAGAATGGGAACTACCGTGGCGACTTTCCATTGCTTAGGGTACTTCCCCGAGTGCCAGATACGGTTGTACAATGTTAGGATTGATTCCATAGCATGCTGAGGTAGGTGCTTCAGCATATCATATGGTATTCCGTCATGCCCAGGCAATGTATTCCTGCATGTCAGCAAGGCGGCTTTAAGCTCTTGCATTGCAAAATCGCAATTATATGATAGAAGTTCTCTTGTGTTGAAATCTAGCTCTTTCTCTCGTACGTCTTTATTAAGGCGAAAGTTTAGATCATAGCTTTCATCACTACTCACTTTTTCGAAATGTTTTAAAAAGGTTTCGGCTATATCACGTAGTTCAGAGATCTTGTATTGAAATTAGAAGAATTATTATATTACGTTAATTATAATGGTATGAAAAAATGTTGGTTCAATTATAAGCCTTCGTGACAAATCACTTTTTCTAAATGATAAGGACTTTCGGTGGACCATGAAGTTTTGACTGTTAATCTATATCTATAAAACACAACAATTGTTGTCCGTTATAGACTTTGAAACCATCCAATCGATGTGATCAAAAAAGGTTTCATTAGAAAGGTAACAATGCGAAGATGGTTTTAGACCAATGAAATAGGCACATTCGATTCATTCATGATTTTGATTTTCCCGAATTTTGAAATTTTTTAAATTTATATTTTTAATAGGGTATCCGCTGTGTCTTAATTTTTTTATAAGAAAAACTTTACCTTTAAATAAATATCCTAAACGGTTATTGAGGTGTGTTGTGACCATAGCGCGGAGTGAAGCTCCACGCTAGTATATTCTAAAAGATGAAACCACGGCCTCATCTGAATAAAGTTTAAATCTAGCTGGTTATCATCATTTAAATTATTTTGAAACCATTGGTTCCGTCTGCTCCAAGTCTCAAGGGTTTATTTACCTACTAATTCTTATGTTAGTGTCTCCTTGGGGCAATACGACAAATATCATATGATACATGTAAAATTATTGCAACATATTATGTTTCAACACAAGGATTTGTATATGTATATCTTAACAATTTATGCAGGTTTTCGTAGTAATGGGAGCTATTCTAGCATAGCTTCAGTTATTAAGTGGGAGAGGTACACTGAGAAAAAACGATGGTAAAGTTAGCAATAATCATGAATTATGGTAAAAAAGGGACAGTATGACATGTACGTTATAATAACATTATAGCTCTGGTAAAAGTATTATAGCAGATTTAACACAGGAAAGTGGAGTTAACACGATGTTGTAAGGTAAAATATACCCAATATCTGACATACGAATATACTTAGAGCCTTGTAAATGCTACAATACTACATGCATTATTAACTTGACACTATCTTGTAAACATTACGAAATATCAAGTAGAATTAACCATACATTTTATTTGATTACCAAGTGTCTAGTAGAATTGCCTCTTCGGAATCATGTCCTATTAACTATGTGTTACTTATAAAGTAAGATTAACTTGCCATATTATGTAGTTTCAACCTTCCGCTTTTAGTAGCATTTACGGGACTTATCATTTGGTGGTGCGAGCTTTACGCCTCATGTAGAATTAAAGCAGAATTACAGAATAAAACGTTATATGTATGTTACATAAATTTTCAGCCAAAGTATTAATTTGACGAACACAATTGACTGAAATTTACACATTGACATAAAATGTACGTAAATTACATGCAATTATATTATCATGTATAACAGGAAACCTTCGGCGAGGACAAGGGGCAATTTCGCTCTAGTAGTAAAGAAGTACACGCACAAGGACTCTACAACAGAGGCGTCGATATATTTATTTAAAACTGCGACGTACATTTATTCGATACTGCAGTTGAAACGTTTCCGTTGTTAAATCAACAAGAATGTCTTGTGATTATAGTTTCTACCACATATTTAGGTAATTTCATCGTGAACAGTTTGTTTGATTTAACTATAATTCGTCTGGTGAATCAACATTAACATATAAGTATTCTTAACGTAACTTTGTTTAATTTATTCATTACGTTAAATTAACAATTCGACAAGGTGTGTCTACTCGACTCAAGTAAATTGATTGTCTGGTAGATTGAACAATGGTGAATTGTAAACTTCACTACCATTCAAGTTGTATCAACTAAACATCGTTCTACCATACTATCAAAGTTGTTTCAAATAACTGAGAAGTCAACTTGACATGAGTTTCGAGTAATTTTTACAATACTAGAAAAATACTAAAAAAAACAACCAGATGGAATTTAACCAGTATCTTGTAAACTACTCCTTTTCCCAGTATACCTTGAAAATAAAAAAAAATCGATTTCTGATTTTATTTTTTATTAAAACTACAATATATTAGAAATATTTTAAGACCATTCACACTTTTTTCTGAGCAGTGAAAATCATAAAAAAATATATAGCTAGTTCATAGTTAGTGACCGCTACCCTCATACGCGTGGTCGTCAACCAAGTTTAGTTCTTTTAGTGTCTCGCTTCCTTAGATTCTTTTTTAAGTCTATAACCTGAGCTGATAAGTCCCTTGCTATCCAATTTTTTGACCCATGTCGAATGTTCCCACAGCCTCGTACGTAATGTGGCCAGACTCGTAAAAATTCTTTTTGAAACAATCTTCCATAGCGAGTTGTTGTATGACTCGTTCAGATTTTGAGTTTGCCCGTGGACGAATTTCTTTAGCAGCTAGGTATCTTATAAAACTGTTATAACGCAAGGTTATAACGAAAAAATTATAAAACGTAAAATGACGTCATAAAATAGCATAACAATAAGAAAACCAGCGGATGAGTGAAAGGCTGTGCTCGTACCATACTGCGTAGTAGATTGACTAGACGCAGTTGAATTTGAATCGCTCTCCTGAAAAATCATGTTTTTTATCACTCATGTACCTTTTTCTCCGCATTCCCTCAACCGAATCACTTAATTTTTTTTACTTGTTCATTAATTTAGGAAGAATACTTTGATCCATTTTTTGACAAAATTTTTACTAGTAATAAAGCTATAAAGGATTGAAAACAAAAAAAAATTCGTTTTTTTCAAGTGACAAAAAGATATTTAAAAAAAATTTTGGAAATAAGAATGGATCCAATTAAAGGTGACATAATATCAAAAATAATAATGAAAAAAAAACAGCTCAATATACAACAGGAAGCTGAGAAAAATGAACATGAAGTTGCTTAGCTTTACATGGAGAATACTGCTGATGGTCGACTTTGCCTGTTGCCTGTTGTCTGTTGTTGCTCTATGTTGAAAGAAATGCAGTTTCTACATTAGAGTAAGCAGTAGCAAACTGTTCGGTACAGAATAGTAGTGAGGATGTCCATAAATAACAAATTCATTTGAACAATAATAGGAGCATAAAATAATGCATAAAAAATAACTTATACGAAAAGACTATTTTGTAGTTTTCGTGAAAACCGACGCTAAAGTTTCAGTACTTCCCGTATGGAAACTGGACGAGGAGAATTAAAATTCTATTGAGCACGAGATGATTATCATTGATTTCAGGATTACCGGTTATTTAAAACTTACCCTTTCTTCTACGATTTCTAAACTTGGATTCGTGCAATAGAAATGCATTTTATGAAAGAAGTTTCTTAATATACTATTATCTACAAGTGAGTATAAAACTATTATGAACAGTTGCCCTTAGTACGTAGTACGTAGTGACTAAACCATCGTTTTCTTCAAATGAGAACCCATCGCATTGTTTCTTGCGCTATAACTACTAGTAATTTTTTTATTGTAAAGTTTCCAGTATTACTTCTTTTTAGTAATCATTCTCTCATAATTCTAGTTTTTCAGTTCGTTATAACTTTAGTGCTGATTTTTCAAGGTTGGACTTTATAATTTGATTTGTTTTTTTCTAACTACCACATTCGGTGTTTAATTTAAAACAAAGAGCTATTTACAAGTGAACAGTTTACATTTCCGAAATGTTTCATTTCATTCATAGATCAACCAGCAAAACTATTGAATAAAATCCATTAACCTTAAAGATACGTTTTAGAAGTTAATACATAACAAAAACGGATCACAGTGATAGTCGTTACAGTACCGCCTTTAGTAATATAATGATGATGTTTCTTATCAGGATGTCCAACTTTACGAACTGATGAAGCTATCGAGTATCTTAGGAAAGAAAAGGATTAAAGTACAGGAAATCAGATCGAAGATTAGTTGGTCAATTGTATACTAACATAATATGAAAATATGATATTCATTATTATTTGTTTACAAGTGTTCCAGAATATGAAATATAGAGTACGACTACCAAGTTTTACATTTTTGTGAGAAATTCAAACCATCCTCAATGACAAGTAGAAAGAATGAACTCTTGAGGATATTTTACTAATTGATTGATTGCTTTCACTGGGTTTTTTTGTTATATATTTTTAGCTGATAATATCCAAATATTCCTTTTTTTTTGTAATTAAAATCTCATCAATACCTATAGTTCTGCATTTTCAGGTACTAAAGAGGATTTCAGTTAATTAATTTTTCATCTTATCAGACCCGTATTGTGCGTATTACTTGTAACCTAAAGATGGTTTCATTTCTTCTTAAATCCATGCACCACTGATATTTTAATACGACATTCTGATCGTATTTTTTCGTTAATAATAATATTTCTTTATCGTTACCGTCATCGACGGTTATTTGTTACTGGCTCACTACACTCCGTAACTTTAAGCCTCCGTAGAACATAATATTTATTGACATTTTTCTTTTACGTTTGGTTACGGGCATTTTTAAGGATGTTGAATTTTCCCAAATTATCTGTCGCATTTTAGAGTAAAAATTGTTTAACGTGTATTTTTTAATTGTATGGGGGCCTAAGAGGAATTAATTACTAAGGATACCTGCACTATTCATTTACAACATATTCTATTACAATTACTCTTCATAATTATTTACTTACAGTCAGAAAGTATTCATAAGCTTATACAGGCCGAGTCAGAAAGAATGGGTCAACACTAAGCTGGAGATATTAGACACCAAAATATTATGTTTGAGCTCATCATGCCTTATACGCTGGTTTAAGAGATACAGGCTGAAATTTCTCAATAATGGTAGAAATGTTGATACCATGAATCTGAAAATTGGTAGTATAGGGTTTTACGGTGTGCCAATACGAATTTGAAGCTTATTTTGACGTTGTTCCTGTAGGGTGGTAGTTTCACCGTATTACTTATGTAAATCAAAATATATTATCTGTTGAGTTACGCTTAAAAAAAGTTAAAAATCTAAAAGAACCTTCAATTCTACATAAAAAAGTACTCTTGTTTAGGTCGCCTAACAGTAGAAGTGGGGCACCATTCACCATATTGGATTTTCTGGGACACCTTCCCCACCACTTCTTTATATGCCCACGTGGGTATCGTATTTTGGTCTATTTTGTAAAGCTAATAAACAATTGGATTATTTTTTGATATTAAAGAAGCTAATCAAGATAAAGATAACATATACAATTGATTTTTAAAGACGCTGTTACATTCTATATAATGATAATAAAACAGTTAATGGGTGTTGCGTAATCAGTTAATTAACTTGTTATTATACAAAACTGAATGTACAATTTCGCAATTGGACGCAAACAATAATAATAAACACCATGCATATTTTACTTACATGTGTATATCGGGGCTTTTAGCTATCACAGGCTAGATTAGTTAAAGAGATGCAATGCAATTGCGAAGCTGTTATAATTAAATTAAATTACTAACTTACTTAGAATAAAATATCTATCAAACTCTTCGTGTAAACCTACAAACTTACTCGAAGATAACCGATTCTACCCGAACATTGACAAGTGCGCCCACGCATAAGACACAAGGCCAGCAACATTTCTCGCTTTTTTCGCTCGTTAAAGTGTAACCGTCATTAAGTGAGCATTATTATAAGGTATTCTCCTGTTTATGTGCCAACATCAGCGGACATTAGAGATTTTACTGACTTGTTAATAAACCATTACGACATAACCGTTCAAGAGGAGAAGAGCAAGTCTCAAACCATAATAATGATAGCGACGAATCACTGTTCAAGAAGAAGAAGACCGATAAAAAATGTGATTAAATAAATGATGTATTGTTGTTTATAATAATAATATATTTTCAAACACTAAGCTTTCTTTCAATTTTTATTAATAAACTTGTTTTTCCTAAAGGTGTTTGCACCTGCACTAACAATGTTGCAGTTAATGCGAAAGGGCGCTTAAATGGGTAACTACAATAAGTGTGAGATTAGCCTTCCCTTGCACTAAGTTAAATCATACTGCTATTTTTTGAATTGAGAGCTTATTTTGTATGATTAAGTTAAATCAGTTTGGTATTTTTGAATTGTGGTTGGTTGGTTTTAGCAAAGTGTAAGTTAGTCCAATTAGTATTTTTGATCTGTAAGCTAGTTTTCGCAGGCTGTAAGTTATAATTTGATTGATTGAGATTGATTTGGTTGATTGATTGAGATTGATCTAATTGTTTGATTTGATCGAACGTCATTTGTTTGGGATTGACCTGCTTAATTAATTTGATAAATTTGATTTGATTTGCATGTTTGAGAAAGAGACGATAGAGACGAGGGAGAGACGAACACGGTCAACCTCTATTACAGAAATAATGCGCTAGGCGCCTCCGTCTCTATTACAGAAAACATTCGCTAGTTTAAAAATATATCACTAGATGGTGCCACAAACGAAACCCTAACTAGCTCTAGAAATATAAAGCTAGGTAGTGCCACCATTATTGTAGAAAATATTCATTAGTCCATACACAACTAGTTGTCTACACATATTCAAATTTCGCAACAAGGGGGCCACGGCACGAGGGCGCAGACCTAACACAAGTTCTTATATTTGTCTTATAAGTTAGCATTAGGGCCTTTTATTAGAATACTGTTTCCAGCCAGATATGGGGGCAAAGGGAGGGTGGTGAAGGCCCGAAAGCAAGTTGCGAAGCGCTATGCCTGTCTTATAAGTTAGCAATAGGCCTCTTATTGGAATACAAGTTCAAATTTCTCGCAATAAGTAATCAGAATGTAAACACTTAAATACAAATTCAAATTTCCCGCCAAGGGACCAGGGACTAAGACCCAAAAACAGGTTTCGAAGCCCTATGTCTGCCTTATAAGTTAGCATTAGGCCCCGTTATTATAATACAAATTCAAATTTCCCCCTCATAGATGGCACCGCAAACAAATTCAAATTTTTGGTCGAGGGGCGTGGGCCTGAGAGTAAGTTGCTAAGCCCTACATCTGTATTACAAGTTAGCATTATACCCTTATTACATTTCACATTCATATTTCTAGTCATAAACTGTAGAGACTTAAATACAAATTCAAATTTTACGCCAATGGGGTCTCGACAAGGGGCAAAGCCCCGAGAGTAAGTTGCGCAACCCTACACCTGTCTTACAAGTTAGCATTAGGCCCCTTATTATAATACAAATTTAAATTTTTCGCCAAGAGTACCACGATAATACACGAAGGCCCACGAACAAGTTGTGATCACGACAAGGGGGTAAAGACCCGAGAACAAGTTGCGAAGACCAGAGAACAAGTTGCGACGCCCTACACCTGTCTTACAATCTCGGTTATGGTCGGGGAGGGTTGGAGTGGGGATCGCCGAAAACCTCGTGTCGCGAAATTTTACTTATATCAGACATGCAAATAACGGTTTCTCCAAACGTCAAGTACATGCAGCGACCAGCAAACAGATTGAGATGATTGGTCACGTGCACTAGGATTTATTTAATTAGGAAAAGTTTCTCATAAGTGGTGTTGAGTTGAAGGTTAAATTTGTACGATCAAGAGATACCTTTAGTCTAATGGTAGCGCACGGTTCAAATTACAAGACGCGAATTATAGAGGCTAGTTTACTGGTGAGACGTATGCGAATCAAACCCACCATTCTAATTGCGCGCGCTCAAGCCTTAGAAACAACTGCAGCAAAATACTCTGTAACAAGGATCGAAGTAAAAGTGTTCCTGGGTCAGTTATCTAAACGATGCATCGTAGGTTTTACCGCAAATAAAGCCTTGAGAGAGATAATGTGTAAACGTTATTGACTTTCGCATTAACTGTAACGCCGTTAGTGCGATTCTTACCTATATGAAACCATCGCATCGCTAAATTTTGCCTATATGATTAGATTTAATGTTTAAAGAATTGCTGGATACATTTCGCAATAAAATTCTTGCCCTTATCCGTCTGTATACTTTGAGGTATCTTTTCGCATCTTTGAAAAATAACCGAAAATACATCGATTATAGAACATGTAGTTTTTCAGTTTCAGAGCACGTGTCCACGCCATCTTGCTATGTACATCGATAACCATCAGTATATAATTATACCAGTCATTATATTTACTTAAATTTCTCATATCGCAAAGACCCCGCCTGTCATAACTAAAAACAATGTTACCTACAACCGCGCTCTAATATCTTCCCTAGGGGCTTGTTTATAAATCTAAGTTCTTTTTTGACAGGGGTATTTCTGCTAAGGCAGAGCTTGTATGTAAAATAGACTTATGTGATGGTATAACAACTCCATTATCGATAAAATCCGAAAATTTTAAAATAGTACTCTAATAAGCGGTCAGCATGCATGCTTAACCTGATTATAAAATCTAAAATCGTTTTTTTTTTACAGAGGTATTTCTGATGAGACAGGACTTTTATGTATGTAAAATAATATAGAGGCGAAATCTAGCTTAAAGAAGAGGACACAGGCAATTCGCTGCATACATCACAATATTAAATAACCTGTTTGCAAATATACATTTTGTTTTGGCTGTTGACGGTTTACACGAAGAGTTTGATAAATATTTTATTCTAAATTAGTTAGTAATTTAATTTAATTACAACAGCTTCGCAATTGCATTGCATGTCTTTAACTAATCTAGCCTGTGATAGCTAAAAACCCCAATATATGCATGTACGTAAAATATGCATGTGTTTATTATAATTGTTTACGTCCAATTGCGAAATTCACTTTTGTATAACAACAAGATAATTAACTCATTACGCAATATCCATTAACTGTTTTATTATCTTTATATAAAATTTAACAGCGTATTTAAAAATCAATTGTATATGTTATATTTATCTTGATTAGCTTCTTTAATATAAAAAAATAATCCAATTGTTTATTAGCTTTACAAAATAGATCAAAATACGATGCCCACATGTGTATATAAAGAAGTGGTGGGGAAGGTGTCCCACAAAATCCAAGATGGCGGATGATGCTCCACTTCTACTCCTAACTTTATCGGTTTTTGAGTTATTTGCATTTAAAAGGCTGATTTTCTTTCAGACGATGATATTGTTATTTCTGTATGTGTGTGATTTATTATTCGTCTAAATTTATTAGCTAGTGATAAAAAAAGCCACGACATAATAATTTTTTCAACAATGAGATGCGTAACATAATTAGTGTTTTTGCTCAGGCTAATTTTAATGGACATCATTACAACCGCTTAGGCGAATCTGGATCTTTTCGACCAAAAAGAACCATGGTACCTACTCCAAAATCTATCACAGTCGATGAAGAAGAGGAAAGGTTTAAGTGCAAATAACTCAGCAACAGACAAAATTAGGCGACCTAAACTAGAGTACCTTTTTTATATAGCATTGAACATTATTTTAGTTTTTTAACTTTTTTTAATCATAGCACAACAGGTGAATAATTGTTTTGATTTACCTAAATAATACCGTGAAACTAACGCCCTCTAAGATCAACGTCGAAATAAGCTTCAAATTCGCAACTCTCACACCACAACACCGAGGACTACCAATTTTCAGATTCATGCCATCAAAACCTTTTCAGTTATTGAGAAATTTCGAATAAAATTTAAACCTTCAACACCATGTATCTCTTAAACCAGCGACATTCGTATAAAGCATGATAACACTTTGGTGCCTAATATCTCTAGCTTAGTGTTGACCCATTCTTTATGACTCACCCTGTATAGGTGGGACAGGAGAGTTAACAAAAAATCGTACCATAAAACAAATTTGGGCCTATTTTGGAATATTGGTTAAAGTATTTATCAGGCTACTTGCATACATACATCGTCTTATTAACCTCTGTGAAGTTTTAAACGTCTTTTTGACATAGATTATTGTTTCACTTTTTACAATGTTGCATATTTTCGTAATTAACTTATTATAAAAGAGGTTGCATAATTATCCTAAAAAAATGTTATTAAAATTATTTCCATTTTGTAGGTGTAAGTCGTGTGGTGTTCCACACCAGATATTTTATTTACCTTCTATATAAATTTAAACGTTTCGATAACAGTTACAGTTACTATCCTGAGTAAATGGTATTAGCTGTAAGAATTAATTGAGATGTCAAAATATATTTATGTAATATGAAAAACTGTTCTACTATTATATATATATATATCTATATAATATATATATATATATATATATATATATATATATATATATATATATATATATATATACAGGGTGAGTCACGAGGAACTGTACATACTTCTACCATAAGTAGAGGCACCATAGGGATTATCAAATGACCATTAAAAATTCTTTGTTTTGTTTATTAATATACAGGGTGAATTATGGATCTGCACCAAAACAATGTTTCGTCATATCTTTTCAATGATTAAGTCGATTTGTCTCATTTTTTGGTGAAAGTGTGTATTCGTATCTAGCAACTAACTGACATATTCAGAATTAAAAAATCCAGGACCGTCTTACTGAAAATTTATGGGACTGCTTCATATCCAATATTACTGATAATTGATATATTTTTCAGAGCGCATTAATAGACAGTTAAACTTGGGTATTTGAATTTTTTGTTACACTTACCTCACATTTTCAATTAAAGATTCATTTTAGAGTCAAATTGGAAATTGGCAATAATGAAATATCTTACTGTATAATAATGTTTAGTTATTAAAAAGAAATATAAACAGTAACAACACACACTGTGCTCCAGTATGGTAAATACCATAATTTGAATTGATTTACAGGGCCGGATTCAGAAATCTGGCATATCTGGTTCATCTCAAAAATTCACCCTGTATGTAACTTTTTCCAAAAGTGTTTGTGAAAACCTAGTTTTCTTATTTGTTTGAGGAAAAATCAGGTGTAATTATTTTAATCGGAATGAATTGAACAAGCCCAAGAAATGTTTATTCATAAATTAAGAAATAAAATAAATAACAATAACCAAATAAAACAGTTTTGACAATGTGGAACAAAGTAAAAACAATTTAATAAATATTACGACTATAAAAGATGTTCAAAATGAAATCCATCTTCCTCAATACACTTTTTTTGTCGAATGTTTAAATGTGTAATGGACTTTCTGATTGTCAGTGGGTCATTTCTGATAATATTGCAACAGTGAATAATTCTGTCAATGAGCTGTTGCCGCGTATTTATATTTTCTTCGTAGACCAGCTCTTTTAATCGCCCCCAAATGTAATAATCAACCGGGTTATAGTCTGGGGATCTTGGTGGCCATGGAATAGGACCTCCGCGTCCTATTCATCCGTTTCCATAAATGGCATCTAAATGTTGGCGTACAACAACGGAAAAATGAGATGATGCACCATCATGCTGAAAGTAGATCCCTCGTAGGCCCACATTAGCTAGTAGATTGGGTAAGATATTCTGCAAAAAATTTAAATAAACATGTCCTGTTAGTGGACCATCAAAAAAATGGGGTCCTATGAAATGAGTGTTGATTACTCTGATCCAGACATTTACAGAGAATCTTTGTTGCGAGCGATATTCTCGAATTGCATGTGGATTTTCTTTGGTCCATACGTGCGAATTTCGCGAATTATTTGTTCCATCTCTGGTAAATTGTGCTTCATCGGTGAATAAAGTTCTGTACAATACAAGTCGGTGATTTTCAACCCACCTTGAGAATGCTAGGCGGCGGATTTCATCTCCAGGATGTAACCGTTGAACTAATTGTATGTGGTACGGATGTAAGTTATTTTTTCGCAACACTCTACTTACTTTGGATTGGGAAACACCAAATTGTACTGCTACTTTTCTGGTACTTATTTTTGGATTTAAGTCCACAGTATCCAGTATATTGTTTTCTAAAACAGGATCTACATTTCGTTCTGATTTTGTTTTAGTAAAAGTACCATTGTTTTTCAAGAAATTAAAAACGATCCGAACTTTTGATGATTGGGTATTCGGCGTTGAGGGAATCGCCTTTCATACTCCCTTGCGGCAGCCCTACCATTACCATTGCAAAAGCCATAAACAAAAATTATATCAGCGTATTCAGCATTAGAAAACTGATAAGCCATTTTTGAACAAAAAAGTTAAAACACCCTATGAATACCGAACGTAATTGACTTATTAATTATTAAAACACTAAACAAATTGAGATCTAATGTCAAATTAATCAAATAATTTCAGCCACGATCTTGTCAAATTGTCACAGCCTGCTGCAATATTTGTTACATATCAGAAATGACCCACTGACAATCAGAAAGTCCATTACACATTTAAACATTCTTTAAGAAAAGTGTATTGAGGCAGATGGATTTCATTTTGAACATCTTTTATAATCTTAATGTTTATTAAATTGTTTTTTACTTTGTTCCACATTGTTAAAATTGTTTTATTATTTGGTTATTGTTATTTATTTTATTTTATAAATTTCTTGGGCTTGTTCATTTCATTCCAATTAAAATAATTACACATGATTTTTCCTCAAACAAATAAGAAAACTAGGTTATCACAAACATTTTTTATCTGTTTTTTGTCTATTACGGGTGGAAAAAGTTGCATACAGGGTGAATTTTGAGATGAACCAGATATGCCAGATTTCTAAATCCGGCTCTGTAAATCAATTCAAATTATGGTATTTACCATACTGGAGCACAGTGTGTGTCGTTACTGTTTATTTTAAAGATTTCTTTTAATAACTAAACATTATTATACAGTAAGATATTTCATTATTGCCAATTTTCAATTTGACTCTAAAATGAATCTTTAATTAAAAATGTGAGGTAAGTGTAACAAAAATTCAAATACCCAGGTTTAACTGTCTATTAATGCGCTCTGAAAAAATTATATCAGATTTTAGAGAAATCATATACAGGGTGAAGTATTGGATATAAAGCAGTCCCACAAATTTTCACGAAGACGGTCCTGGATTTTTTTAATTCTGAATATGTCAGTTAGTTGCTAGAGACGAATACACACTTTCACCAAAAAATAAGACAAATCGACTTAATCATTGAAAAGATATGACGAAACATTGTTTTGGTGAAGATCGATAATTCAGCTTGTATATTAATAAACAAAACAAGAAGACATTTTTTAATGGTCATTTGATAATCCCCTAAGATATATATATATATATATATATATATATATATATATATATATATATATACCTTTATCAGATTGTTATATTAATACAGGCTTATATTTCCCTTTTCATATTTCACAAATTTATTCTGACATCTCAATTAATTCTTAATGCTATTACCATTTACTGAGGACGATCACTGTATTTGTTATCGAAACGTTTAAATTTATATGAAAGATAAAATACACAACAAATACGTGAAAAATAAGTATTTTAATTACTCCTGGATTGTTTCGTTTAAGGTACAGCACTTCTTATTTTCTTATGGTACCTACAGATAGGGTGCATTTTTGAAATATTTCAACAAACAAGGTAATTACCGGATCTTATAGTTAATTTGTAGAAAAATTGTTAAACTTTGTAATAATTTTTGTATTATGATTATCATTAGATGGTGTAGTTTACTAAATGGTAATATGCTAAAAATTACCACAAAATTATACTATACTTTAAACTCTATAGGATGCCTATGGCATTAAAAATTGACGTTTAATAATTAGTTAACATTACATAATAATGTGTTTATGTGGGTTGTCTAACCACAAGTACCTTAATTACAAATTGTAATGCATTGCACGTTAACACAGATACCCACTAGCACATAATTGTTTTCCAGCGTATTCAAAAAATATTTTTCAATGAAAACTATTGATTACGTGAAAACCGTCATAAATAAATATGGTGGTACATGTTACCCACATGAATAAGAATAAAGAAATATACACAGTGAGTTTTTTTTTCATTATTTGTATGGGGATCTCGGAACCATAAGAGTTACACATTTGCTTAAATGGGGAAAGATTTGCTTCTTTAGAAGAATTTAATTTTTTTAAATGAAAACCATATTTGGCTATGACATATTTTACTAAATAAAAGTACAATACACGTTTTTTTATTATTAGGTTCAGCAAAAATTGTATCTTGCCATGGAAAACAAAAGTAAAGCAACTGAAGCGTTGTTCATCTTCATCTTTGACAGTTCGTTTGTTAGTGTAATGCTTATCGGTTTTGTCAGTGTGGAGTTGCTTTAGAAAATTAATTATGGTATACGGAGATTTCGAGAAACTTGATATGACCGAATGTTACATCGTTTGTAACAAAAATAGTCAACGAGCGTCCGAACGCTATTTTTATTGTATTTTGATCGCCCTCAACCATCTTTAGACATCATCAATGAACATAATTGCATCCAGGTGATGATCACAGAAGATTAAATTTTTGTTACTGGTTCCTAAATATGTGCCATGAAAATAACAACTTTCCGATGCAGATCTTATGACGGACGGAACACATTTTACAAACTGTGGTATGTTCAATCGCCATAATGAATACCCGTGCGTCCAAGAAAATCCTCACCGTTTACAAGAAAGACGACCTCAGATTAGGTTTGGCGGTGTTATTGGTTCGCAGCTTGTTTATTTTTAATGGGACTTTAACTGGAAATGGATATTTGCAATTTCTTAGGGAAGATTTTAACAATATCCTGGATGAATTAAGTTTACAAACCCGTGCAAACATACAGTGGTATCAACACGTCGGTGCTCAATCCCACTATCAGGCGCAAGTTAAAAGATATTTAGATGACTTCATTCGAAACCGGTGGATAGGCAGAAATGGTCCTGTTTTATGGGCTGCGCGTTCCCCTCATCTTTCACCTTTAGACTTTTTTGTATTTGGAGTAATAAAAGATCTCGTATATGAGCGATCATATGCAACCCAGCAGGAGCTGTTATTAATGCGTTTAACATATTAGATGGGCGTAAAATTAGGAAAGCTGTTAACTGCGTATTGAAAAGGTGTCGCATGTGTGTCGATAATAATGGTCGACGTTTCGAACACTTACTGTCAATTTCTTTTGTATTCCACGGCAAGATATGATTTTTGTTAAACCTAATAATAGAAAAAGTGCATTGTGCTTTTATTTATTAAAATAAGTGATACAACCCTTACATCATTACAATCAGAAAAAATGCACTATTAAAAATGCACTATTAAAATATGCCCATAGCCAACTATGGTTTCCATTAAAAAAATTCAACTTTGCTTCATAACGTCGAAATCCTAAGCAAAATTAAAAAACTAGTACGGTGACGTTATTCGGCATAAAATTATTTACAAATTGTATTTAAACAATTTTTATCTATCTCTAGAAATAAACCAATTAAAGCGCTGAAACGATTTTGGAGAATTTTACTTTTTTACAAATATCTAGTAAGCCATGCATTTTCTTAAATCAAAAAAAGCGTGTCTGGATTAGTCTTCTAAAGAAGTAAATCTTTCCCCATTTAAGCAAATGTGTAACTCTTATGGTTTCCGAGGTCCCCATACAAATAATGAAAACAAAACACTCTGTATAACATTATCTTTATACACCTATAGTAGCACGTTTGACTAAGTAATTGTATAACTGTGAATGATAATGATTTTTATTAAATTGGATAAGGTGCCAAATTTCAGTATCTAATAAATAATATCTCTAAGGATTCTTCCGTCAAGCTCTGTGTACAGTGTCTCTATCTCGCACAAATTGTGGACATATAGTTTGTGATATTCGGTGTTGATTGTGTTTCGAAGTACTTTGGTATAGTAGGCTATCGTATCTAATTTATTCTAGGATACCTACAGGACAATGATTATGGTTACAGGTAATTCATAAAAATTACAAAACTATTTTTATTAAATTTACGAGCTAAAAGGCATAATGTAGCGTTTTAACAGAACATAATCTGAGTTAAAGCCTTAAAGCAACAAATGTTTTTTTTTATTTTTCTAAATACTTATATGCAAATTAATATATTTACATCCTGATTTCGATTCACAGATGTTTCATTTAAATGCTTAAATTCACAAATAAAAACAGCATTCGCACGAGTGAACAACACTGCAGGAGTTAAAGTAAATGGTGCAGTGTACTTAGTGAAGTTACATAGAAATTAAGTAATTTCAATGATAGACTACAAAGTAACCGGGCTAAGTGAATTTGCAATTTACTTAGGTACCTATTATAGTTATTGCCCACACATTTTACTTCCAAAAGCAAAAGTGTGATATTTGTAAAATATAAAATATAGGTAGTTTATACTTACAGAATTACCATATCTCATACAATCTGCGAAATGATAAAATTTTCTTAAATTGTCATCAAAGTTCATTAAACAAACAAATAATTGTATACACTTCACTGTATTGTTTATGTTAATGTTTCACGTATTACTTTCTAACAGAAATACATCCTTCTACTACTACAAAACACAACCAACTGCTTTAAGGGTAATTGGGGTAATGTTACTGGGGATTTTCAGCCACTCCCTTAACACCCCTCCAAATAAATAGTCATATCTCGTACACCAATAGAATATCAGAAGTTAAAGAACCACACCTTTTGATTTCCGTTTTCTAATTCTTCCTACCTGAAATAAACCATTGGTAAATTGTTTTAGTAGATTTTCCGGGCGTTGCTGCTTTTAAACCTATTTCTTTATTTATACTTCATTATTAAGTCCCTCTTCATTTAAGAGGGTTTTTTAACATTCGCTAATATTTATATTTACAATGACAATCACATAAGTAGGTACATAATTTTGGTCACATTATTGTGGAAAGAATATTCTAAATTAGATATTAGCGTATGTTAACACTAGTAAATAATTACAAGGCAAGGAGAACATCAAAATAACATTACATTTCTATATATTTATGGATTTTTATCTATTAGTATGAAGAAACCGCTCGTTTAACAAAGAGAGCGTATCAAAGATGATTTATTTTGATAAAATCGTTTACTCTTTCGAGACAGGTTTATTAGAATTAGGTACCTACATAAAAAAATTTATTACTTAAATATAATAAATATCACTGATTAACAAATTAACGGCGAATCTAAATAAATATACCTAGGTAAGTATAAAATTTTTATGTCATCAAGTTGCATTGAAATTTACATTTGACTCAATTGAATCAGTGATTGATTATAGTCACTAATGATTTTAATCAATCTCAAAATCTAGGCACTATCGTTACTAAAATAAAATAACATTCAATAGTGGGCTGTCAAATACATAGGTTTTTACCTAATTGTTGTACCAGACTTATTGTACTTCATAAATTTGTTGTTGTTAATAAATATCATAAGTTTCATTCTTTAGTGAAGACGATACTTACAATTAGTATCGAAACGTATATAGTTTTTATAATCTATATTGTAATAAAAGGTTTACACACCCCACATATAAGCAATTCTACTTTAGTTACTTAAGTTGAATGTAAATTATTCTTTAATTTAAAATAGTTATGATTAAAGGTGGTTGTGTAAAGATTGCACAATATTTTGTTTAAATTATAAAAAAATATGTACATAAATAGATATGTAACGTATAATATCAAACATATCGCAACATGGCTATATTGTAAGATGAATAAATAAACTTTATTCGAAATTCACATTTTGAAGCAAACAATGTTGTAAATTTATCTTCTTTAACCTTACTTCGTGGAATTCCAGATTTAATAGTTTTAATTACAATATAATTTCACAAATTATTTTATATAATTATTGTAAAATAATAAGTAGGTATGGTAACAAACCGTAAGGGTAAGACAGCAAACTTAATGAAAATTGTAATCCTATATTTAAAATATCTGTTAAAGGAGTGCCTATAAGATCAACCTCTTCGTTCACTAAAGATACTTTTGGTTTATGTTTATAAATTTCCAATGCTTCCAAAACATCTAATTTGTCTTTTTTGTCACAACAATGTAAAAATTTAATATTGTTCTGTGAAATCATAAAGTGATTATTAACCTAGTATTAGTTGTTTGGCATAATTTGATTTGCCTATGTGTTTGTATTTGTAACATACCGTGAGCGGCTAAATTATGGAATAAATTCAATAATTCTTAAATGGGCAACTTCAGAGAAAAATCCCGATACCCGTCGATTTTTATTTTTAGACGCGCGGTTGTTCAGGTTATTAATTTATTTTTGAGGTTACCTATGTAAGCGTGATGACGTCATTGATGATTTTCTTTAATGGAAAGGGGAGGTGTTGCAATGGAACTTTTGAGAGATCTTTTAATTATCTAATCAGTCATAGTAATAATTTTTGAGTATTTGCGTTACGTATACAGGGTGATTCAAGATTATTGTTGTTCTATAAAAATACAAGCGAACTAAACAAGACAACTATTCCAAATTTGGTATGTAGACATAATAGGTCATGATCTATCTTTTAAAACTATTTTCAAAAGTGCAACTTCTACCAGAAACCAAAGGCAACTTTGAAAATTCAAATTGAATACCCTGTATGTTATTGCATTTTCGGATTCTGCATAAAATTCTAAGCAACTTTTGTTAATATTTCCCTATACCCGTCTCCAAGCGTTACATAAATGACCTCTAAAATAAAATAATAATCTGACCAACCGCACACTTAAAAATAAAAATCGACTGGTTTCGGAATTTTTTTCTGATTTTATTTGGTTTGAGAGTTCTGTCATAATAATCTTTGGAAAAAAACTGATTCACTTCATATGTCGAGCAGTTTAGTATCAAGAATACAGAAATAATTCAGTTTAAAACTGACAACAAAAAGAAAGTAGCAAAAAGAATAGATTTTTTAGACATCGAGTTGGCACGAGTCAAATTTAAGACACTTACTACTTACTTCAGTACTTAATGGTATTACATTGTAGGTATTTGTACTAAGTGAATAACTGATAATTAATAATAATGGCACCATTAAGTGAAACACAACGAATTGAAGTATTAATTATGATTGGATGTGGAGATAAAACCAGAACGCAACTACAAGTATGTAACTTGTTTAATACAAAATATCCTGATACACCAATCGGACAATCAACAGTTAGTAAAATTGAGAGAAAATTTAGGGACACTGGTCACGTTAAACACATTGCAAATGCCGGTTGTCCAAAAATGAACGAAAATGTAAAACTTGATGTGTTGTTAAGTATGTGCAGGAACTCAATGAAGATGATCCGGATCGCCGAATGCAGTTTTGTAAAGTCATGCAATGTAACCGCAATCCAGGCTTCCTTCGTCAAATTCTTTTTTTGGATGAAGCTACATTTTCCTTAAATGGTACAGTGAATCGACAAAATTGTAGATATTGGAGTAAAGAGAATCCTCACTGGATGAATGAGTTACACACTCAGTATCCCAAAAAGTGAATGTCTGGGCGGGGATAGTAGAGAACAGAATCATTGGTCCTTTTTTCTTCGATGAAACTCTTACAGGGCAACGATATCTGGACTTCTTACAATATGAACTTATACCTGCCATTGCAGTAATTTTCCCAAATGAAAATGATCCTGATTTACCAAATGATAATATATGGTTTCAGCAAGATGGTGCACCTCACTATACACGTCCTGTTCGCGATTTTTTAAACATAACTTTTCCTGGTAGATGGATTGGTAGACGAGAATCTATAGAGTGGATCTCCAGATCTTACACCTCTTGATTTTTTTCTATGGGGCTATTTAAAATCTAAAGTATACGTCGAGAAACCACGAAATCTTGAAGATTTGAAAAATAGAATTAGATTAGAAATGTGTAAGATTAGTCCACAAATGAACTACAATGTTCAAGAAGCTTGTGGTCATCGGTTCAATTACTCCCAAAAAGTAGGAGGGTGGCAATTTGAACATTTAAATTGAGTTACAAACAATTCTACAATGTTAAACAATTTTTTCTCTGTTTTGTGTTAATAGTAGATACTTAATTACCTGTGTGAATTAATTTAATTTTACATTTTCGTTTATTTGTGAATGACCAGTGTTTGCAACGTGTTTAACGTAACCGGTTTCCCTATTTTTTTTCAATTTTACTAACTGTCGATTGTCTGATAGGTTTGTTAGGATATTTTGTATTAGATAAGTTACATACTTGTAGTTGCGTTCCGGTTCTATCTCCACATCCAATCATATTTCTTTTCGCTATCATTTTCAATGTGCTTACTGTATTCTTGATTCTAAACTGCTCGACATATGAAGTGAAGCAGTTTTTTTCCAAAGATTATTATGACAGAACTTTCAAACCAAATAAAATCAGAAAAAAATTCCGAAACCAGTCGATTTTTATTTTTAAGTGTGCGGTTGGTCAGATTATTATTTTATTTTAGAGGTCATTTATGTAACGCTTAGAGACGGGTATAGGGAAATATTAACAAAAGTTGCTTAGAATTTTATGCAGAATCCGAAAATGCAATAACATACAGGGTATTTAATTTGAATTTTCAAAGTTGCCTTGGGTTTCTGGTAGAAGTGGCAACGTTGCACTTTTGAAAATAGTTTTAAAAAATAGATCATGACCTATAATGTCTACATACCAAATTTGGAATAGTTGTCTTTTTTAGTTCGCTTGTATTTTTATAGAACAACAATAATCTTGAATCACCCTGTATACGTAACGCAAATACTCAAACCTATTGCTACGACTGATTACATAATTAAAAGATCTCTCACAAGTCCCATTGCAACACCTCCCCTTTACATTAAAGAAAATCATCAATGACGTCTTCACGCTTACATAGGTAACCTCAAAAATAAATTAATAACCTGAACAACCGCGCGTCTAAAAATAAAAATCGACGGGTGTCGGGATTTTTCTCTGAAGTTGCCGATTTAAACATTATTGAATTTATTCCGTAATTTAACCGCTCACTGCATAATGTGTATAAACAGAATTACAGAATGTACTGTTCAATTTATAAATACCAGACTTCAAAATATTGCTTGTTGAATCTTTGGCATTAAATAAACATTTAAGAACAGTAGTATTATTTTGAAAGCTACTGTTTATGTAGTAAGTTTTTTATAGTGTGAGCTAAGCCCTTGTGTCCATCCCATTGCTGCGTAGTAGTTAAGGTAGCGTTATTCTGAATTATAAGTGATTTTGCTAAATATTAGGTGAGTTAAATTGGACCCAAACCTTACTTTTTATTACAGAAATAAGAAAATTTATGTCAATCATACCGATTCGGTAATTTGTACCACCACTAGGTTTGTTAATTTGTACCGGTACAATTTACCAAACTCTTGTTTTTTTTCAGTCATGCCTCGCAAGGGTATCAAATATTGTCAGTGGTTAGACGAAGATATGAATACATAAAGATAAAACAGGGAAATTTGGATTAAATGATATCTGCAAACGACTCAAAATTCCAAAGCCTACCTTCAAGAGACACCTGCTGTGTAAAGGTGAGCAAATAAGAAATGCCGGCCATATTGTAGTATAGCTTTGGGATAAAATTTTATAACAAAAGTGGCCTCGAGAAACACCTGGAAAGTATTTATAGAGTTGTAGGCCCACCGCTAGAGGGCGTAATTGAATACCAAAATTTTAAAAAGCCAAATTTTTACAAAATTTGCCTAATTAAAGGGCATTATAAATACGATAATCAGGTTCTACAGAAAGCAAGTTTTAGTCTATCTTTTCAAATAAGAGGTAGGGGAGAGTGGGAACCTAGTTATAAAAGAAACGCTTGTAAGTCTGGTTCTGCTTAATCGATCTTCGCAAACTTACTCTTGTTGAAATGAGCTCTTTTCCACCAATGTAAGTGTTATATACTCAACGTAACTTAATAAGTAACGTTTAGATTAGAGGGCGATATTTATTTTTTTTTAGAAATGTTCTCTTTGGAAAATATTAAATGGAAGCATTCAGTTTTAACAATGGATTATGAAAGTGGTCCAAATTAGCAACAAAATGGCGAAAACCGCATGTCGATACCTTTTTTTCTATCCCGAGATGTCTTAAGAAACGTGTAAACCGTGCACATTTTTTGTCAAACTTCAATTAGGCTGGTTAATTTTCGGTACATAAAAATTGAAGTATTCGATAACTTTTATCAAACAATATATATTAGCAACCAAATTTTGAAAATATGATGAGTAGGTATCACTTGTTATGAAAATTGCTCAAGAATAACCATATTAGGTATATTTTAACATATACTAAATAAATTACCAGTTGAAATCAAGTAGGCTATGATTAATACGAGAACATATGTCAAAAATTATTAGTCTTGTTGCAGTTGTTAATTTATCCATGTAATCATTTTCGATATCTTAATTAGAAAAATATGATTCTTACAAATGAAGAAGCTTTGGGGATGTTGGCTGTTTATTTCGAATGCGCTGCAGTACCCAAACAGAAGACATCACAGCAACAGAGTATTTCTTCGAATCGCTCAACGTTTCCGTACTACAGGATGTGTTCACCTTCCTGTGTATCGAAGACGTGGTAGAGGTAGAACGGAGGAAAATATAATAAATGTTTGGGCATATGTAAATTTTAACCCTCATGTAAGCATACGAGATATAGCGACAGACTTGGGAATAAATCAAACCACCATTCGAAATATCCTAAGAGATTATAATTAATTTGTGATAAAATGTTTAGTTTATTGAGAACTTAATGTGGTCTGCTGTGTTTTTTTCCAGCTATAGTAATAAAACATCAAATAAGTTCAGTTCAGTAATTACTTAAAAATCACTCACAAAATAAAAGGTCTCGTTTATTTGTACCATAAATAACTATTATTACCAAAATTGTATTATTGGTATCAAATAATAAAGCTATAAAATAGTGAGAGGCCAGACGAAAAACACCACACGAGTCACAGCACTTGAAGACTTTCTTCGCTTGTTAATAACGAGATATTTTTATTTTAGATTGCACCCATATCACATAGTCCTACACCAAGGTTTAGATGCTGGAGATTTCAATAGCAGACTAGATTATTATAACTGTCTATTAAATATGATAGAAGAAAATCCTGAAATACTTTCACATATTATGTAGTCAAATGAAGCAACATTTCGGATTGATGGTAGTGTAAATCGCCATAACATGCACTGTTGGTCAAAAACGAATCCCCACTGGATGCGGGAGGTCCAACATCAGGGTCGTTGGTTTGTAAACGAGTGGTGCGGCATTCTACATAGACAAATAATTGGACCATGTTTTTTTATTGAACGTCTTAATAGGGAAAGATATTTAGATTTTTTAACAAACGAATCGCCACTTCTTTTAGAAGACGTACGACTGGCAATTCGTCGTGATATATTTTTCCAACATGATGGATGCCGGTCACATTACTCTAGCGATGTTCGGAATTTTTTTAATCAAACATATCCTGATAGATGGATAGGACGTGGAAGTTTATTTCACTGGCCAGCCAGATCCTCAGACCTGATGTGTTTAGATTTTTATTTGTGGAGGCGATTAAAATAACTTGTTTTTGCCAAGAGACCCGCAACAAGGGCACACATAATCGCAAGGATACGAAATGCAATACAAATCATTTCAGCGGCAGAAATTGAAACTTCCGTCTTATCCACCCGCCAGAGACTAGAAAGTTGTATTGAAAATGATGGAAGACAGTTTGAACATCTGGGGCGGCACTAATCACATTCTTAGAGTGGTTTGTTGTATTTTTTTTAAATTGTTGATTGTTAGATTGGTTAAATTGTTTTCAGATTTGTTTGCTATTATATATTGTTTGATAAAAATTATCGAATAGCGAAATTTACCTATACCTTTTTTGTTTACTTTTCGTGTGATGATCATCTGAAAATCATAAGAGGCATTTTTTTTACGTTTACAATAAAATTTTTAATTATTTTTAAACGTAGGTACGCCAAACGAAAAGTTAACAAACTTCTAGATAACGCGCTCTAGCGGGGACGTTAACATTAGTATGACATTTTTAACTATTGCAGATAGACCAATGTAAGGCCTTTCTAACAAGACTAAAATTGTTGATTTCCGTTAAAAATTAATCAGCTAACTGAAGTTTGACAAAAAATGTTCACCATTTACACGTTTCTTAAGATATCTCGGAATAGAAAAAAGGTATCGACGTGCGGTTTTCGCCTTTTTGTTGCTAATTAGGTTTACATTCATAATCCATTGTTAAAACTGAATGCTTCCATTTAATATTTTCCAAAGAGAACTAGATTTCTAAAAAAAAATAAATACCACCCTCTAATCTGCACGTTACTTATTAAGTTGGGCTAAGTATATAACACTTAAATTGCTGGAAAAGAGTTCATTTCAACAAGAGTAAGGTTGCGAAAATCGATTAAGCAGTACCGGACTTACAGGCATTTTTTCATACTAGGTTCCCACTCTCCCTCACCTCTTATTTAAAAAAAATTGTTCAATAAAAAGTACGCAGAATTTTCCCTAGAACCTTATTCTCGTATTTATAATGCCCTTTAATTATGCAAATTTTGTAAAATTTGGCTTTTTAAGCCTTTGGTATTCAATTACGCCCTCTAGCAGTGGACCTACTATTCAATAAATAATTTCTAGGTGTTTCTCGAGGCCACTTTTATTAAAATTTTTCTTTCCAAAGCTGTACTGTAATCATATCTGAAGATATAGACGACGGCCGTTATTATTTGCTCACCCGGTACAAATGCGAAGGCAAAGGGAGGAACCAAATCATTGGGGCGGTTAACTATATTTAGTAGAGAAGTCGAGCGGGAACTAGAACATCAAATTTTGAAAATGGAAGAATCCTTTTAAGGCCTTACCATCAAGGATTTACGAAGAGCGGAGTTCCAGTTTGCAGAAAAGAATGCCATATCCCATAAATTTAACAAAGCAAAGGAGATCGCGGGTAAGGCATGGTTTTATAGCTATGTGAAAAGACATCCAATACTTTCTTTGAGGCAACCAGAATCAACATCACTGGCTAGGTACAAAGGCTTTAATAGACAGAATGTCAACCATTTTTACGATATTCTAGAGAATTTAGTTGATTAATATCAAATAAAACAAGGATCTTTAATGTAGATGAGTCCGGGTTTTCTACCGTTCAGAAGAAAAGCCAGAAGATTATTTCTAAGAAAGGAAAAAATTATGCTGGAACAGTGTCTAGCGGTGAACGGGGGGTTAATTCTACGTTAGTTGCTTGCACTAGTGAAGCGGGACACTGTATTGCGCCTATGATAATTTTTAAAAGGAATAGAATGGTGGTTGAACTTTCAGAAGGTGTTCCACCAGATTGCTTAGTACAAGTTTCAGACACAGGATAAATAAACACTGAATTATTCGTGGTTTGGTTACGTAAATTTATTGAAACAGTGCGACCCACGCATGAACATAGAGTAATTTCAGTCCTGGATGGTCACACGACGCACTTTTAGAACCTGGAGGCAATTAGGTTAGCTCGAGACAACGGCGTCACTCCTCTACAATTGCCAGGACATACCCCGCATCGCTTCCAACCACTAGACGTTGCAATATTCAAGCCAATGAAGGTGCATTACAATCAGGCAGTTGAAAGGTGGATGCGAGAACACCCGGGATTGGCGGTGACGCAATATCAAGTGGCCAAACTTCTAGGGAGGCCTATGGAAAAGCTGCAACGATAGGCTTTGCAATGCATGGGTTTCCTAAATGCGGTGTATGGCCCGTGAATAGACACGTTTTTACTGATGTTGATTTTGCTGGAAGTGATGTTTTACTCAATAATACACTTCAGTTACCAACAGAAGTAAATGGAAATAATATACACATTGAGCAGACTCAAGATGATTCCTCCGATGAGGATATCCCCCTTGCTAAATTACAAGAACCTCCCAAGGAATGTTCTCTAAATACTTCCTTTGAAGAAATCATTTGCTTGCCAGGACCTAGCGGATTGAGTAATAAACGACAAGAGCCTAAAAATGCCCAACAAGCAACAGTGCTCACAACCACACCATACAAGGAAGATTTAGAAAAAAGAAAAATCGTCGTGGATAATAAAACAAAGTCTGGAGTAAAGAGAAGAATATCGTCAAATTTTCCTAAAAAAATTAATAAAAAAAAGAAAAAGTCTTTTGTCGCTGAAGTTCCTCAAGTTGTCATCGAGGTAAACGTTGAGGAATGGTTTTGCCGGCTCTGCAACGAATGTATTATGGAAGAGATGGTTCAGTGCACACAATGCCTATAAGTTGAGTGCATGAATTGTGTACATTATCTTCAAATCAAAAGTCCTCCGTTTGTGATTTGCTTAAATTTATGTTTAACTATTTGTGTGGTTTAAAAAATTTAAAAACATGTTTTCTTTCATTACCAACATATCGTTCCACCCATCTGTTCCACTGACACCAAAAATCTAGTGCATTTGGTATGATACGATATACCAACCTGCGTGGTACAATTTATCGAACCAGTTGGGTAAATTGTACCGTTTGCAAGGTTTTACCTAAACGCTTGTTATTCTGAACTGTATTTGCATAAGCTTTTCATTATGCGTTTTGATAGAAAACATATGAAAGAATCTTAGTTTAGTTTTAATTAAGCTTGAACTAACCATTAGCGAGTTATTGGACGGAATATGTTAAGTGGTACAATTTGCCCTATGTGAGCTATTTTTCCTGATATTTTTTTCAAACCATGAAATTGGGGTGTATTTATTTTCTGTCGATTATGTGTTAATTGGCTAAATGTTTTTGATAGATAATTTGTATTCTGAATTATTTACTAAGTGTCGATTTGTGCAATTTGTTTTATAACTGTTATTCCTTTATTGAAATTTGTTTGGTTTAATGGTAATGACATTGCTCTATGTACTAAGGATTTATTCCTACATAGCTAACTTATATGTTTTATGCTTATATCACTCATGTGAAATTGTAATGTCCTTATGTGTAGATTTTCTGAATATGGAGAACTCTAACTTGTTCTGTATATTAATGTTTATGTTTAATTCTAGAAAATTAATGGCTCTACTTTGTTCTTTTTCTGGTGTAAATTTTATCTTGGGATGCAAATTGTTAATATTAATTACGAACTCATCGTTAAATCCGATGAACCATAAAAACATGCTAAAATATCATCAGCATAACGAAACCAAAATACAATCTTATTAGAAACATTTAATTTGATCTAAATTATCAATAAAGGTATTAGCTAAAATAGACAAAATTGGAGTGGCCATAGGTAATCTTATTGTTTAATGTAAAAAAAATTTATTATCACAGAGATCAAATAATTGTTTTAACTCCATTCTTGTAGCTAATTATTAAATTAAATTAATTAAATATTAAATAAAAAATTATTTAATAAACTCAAACATTTTTAGAAAACACACTAGTAACATTAAAACTATAGTATGTTGTAGTAATTTTGTTTTGTGGCTATGCGGTTTAGTTTAATTGCTAAAACACGATTACTATGATCGTAGTAATGTAATGACGTTTTCATATTAAATCGTACAAAATTTTTCCAGTTTAAAAGTTCAGTATATTAATGTGAAGATGTTTACATTTTTTAATGTATCTCTTTATATGGTCACCATAATTCTGACCTAAATTTTAATATTCTGATGAAGGTTGAGATTGTCAACTGAAATATATCAAATTATAATTAAATGGTCACAGACACAGACAGGGACACGGACGCGGACACGGACACGGACACAAACACGGACACGGACACGGACACGGACCCGGACACGGATACGGACACGGACACGGACGACACGGACACGGACGCGGACACGGACACGGACACGGAGACGACACGGACACGGACACGGACACAGACACGGACACACGGACACGGACACAGAGACAGACACAGATACAGTCACAGACACAGCCACACACAGACACAGACACAAACACAGACGGACAGATACAGACAGACACAGACACAGACACAGACACAGACACAGACACAGACACAGACACAGACACAGACACAGACACAGACACAGACACAGACACAGACACAGACACAGGACACAGACACAGACACAGACACAGACACAGACACAGACACAGACACACAACACACACACACACACACACACACACACACACACACACACACACACACACACACACACACACACACACACAGACACAGACACAGACACAGACACAGACACAGACACAGACACAGACACAGACACAGACACAGACACAGACACAGACACAGACACAGACACAGACACAGACACAGACACAGACACAGACACAGACACAGACACAGACACAGACACACACAGACACAGACACAGACACAGACACAGACACAGACACAGACACAGACACAGACACAGACACAGACACAGACACAGACACAGACACAGACACAGACACAGACACAGACACAGACACAGACACAGACACAGACACAGACACAGACACAGACACAGACCCAGACACAGACACAGACACAGACACAGACACAGACACAGACACAGACACAGACACAGACACAGACACAGACACAGACACAGACACAGACACAGATACAAACATACATACACGCACACGCACACACACACACACACACACACACACACACACACACACACACACACACCACACACACACACACACACACACACACACACACACACACACACACACACACACACACATGCACACACGCACACACGAACATACGCACTCACACGCACACACCTACGCAGACATCCATATCCGTTGAATACTCGAGATCGATTTCTTCACGAAAACAGTACTAATGCTTCCCGCATAAAGAAGTGAAGAGGGAGTTGGAACTCATAGTCATCCACTCCTTTCAATCATGCCCTCTAAGATGGTTCATTTCTAAAGATCCGAAATATCGTCGAGAAATAGTGAAAATTATGATATGTAGGGTTTGCCTATGATGATTTATTCTTCACATATTGCATTCTACGTTTCGCGAAGATTGGATCCACTGTCAGCGCTGTAAATTATTGATCTGCATTGAATGTACTGACGTCAATCGTGGAACAAAAGTGTTGTGATCTGAATTATTTAATTAACAAAACTTGATTTCAGAAAAAAATACTTTTTTCCACATTGAATTGTTCGTTATTGTTATTGTTTAGTGCGTGCACACTGTGCTTAGAAAACGCGTACTTTTGAGTTCAAAAAATATTACAATAAATAAAAAGCGTAGTCCTAAGTACTGTTACTGTTGATTTTAAAAATATAACTTTTATTAATTCTAGTCTTTATCCAAGTTGATTTGACCTTGCTTAAATAGGTATATATGTGATGAGTCTTCCTCAAGTGAAGAATTTGCAAGAACTGAAAAACATAAAACAAAGATAATTTGAAATTCTCGTATTATGAAATGTAATGGAAACGAATTAGTACCGTTTATTGCCAACAAAATTATGCCATTTCTGACAAAATATAAAACTAGTTTTTGGTATTAAAATAGACATTTCCTATTAAGATAGTGTAGCATTAAGAAAAACTATATTGCAATATAACTGCCAAAATAAATGCTACGTTTCGTATAAATGGCTTAAAATTTAGTCATTTTGTATTTTTCACAGTATGGCTTTATTTTAAGAAATGGTTATGACAAAATATACGTGTTAGAAAATTTTAAAAATATCTGCATAGATTACACCCCTATATTGCAAAATGAAACCAAGTACAGTTAATAGTTTGCGATGCGATTAACAAGAGGTAACTTAATCAGTATTGGCAATTATAACTTTTCTTGGAGGGCACAAAACTTTATTTATTTATTTAAATGTGGATTATGCCAATACTTAGCTAAATGA
Organism: Vesta saturnalis; assembly: GCA_036346205.1. NCBI lineage: Eukaryota > Metazoa > Arthropoda > Insecta > Coleoptera > Lampyridae > Vesta > Vesta saturnalis. The sequence goes on from JARFJB010001943.1 coordinate 3,138,624, forward strand.
ATCAATAAATTAATCTATTTGTAGCATTAAAGCACGTGGGTAAAATTATACAATAATGCGGGCGTCCACGCGTTTAATCAAAGAAGTTTTTCCTACCTAACCTGAGGTTGTTCTATTACACCTGGACTGGATATCCGCTAACCGTAAAGACAAAGGGGCAACGAACACAAGTGTTGAAGATAAACACTTATAATTATTATCAATGCCATAATCCTTACTAAATTAGTTTTTTGAATATAATTATAGAAAGAAATTCGTTTAGTTCGGTTCAAAAACCTACGTATAAATATTTCAGTGTATTTTGACATCTAATAAAATAGAAGATACCTACAGTTTACGTTGTTGCATCAAGAAGAGTTAATTTCATTTACAGTAAACTGGGGGAATATGCCACGCAGGGTAATACGCCTCAGCCAACACTTGGCAACAGTCTCCTTGTAACAAGTTAGTGTGAAACAGCAACCACGCGTGAGTTTACGGATCAAGTATAACAGTTTTTTAGTGAATAACGTCAATGTAAAGATAAGTACAGTTTAAAAAAAATTCTTATGTTCACAAGATTTGATCAATTTTAATAAGAGTATGTCAAAATATGATTCATAACTTCACTAATTTTGGCGGAACACTTCGTTATACGTATCTTGGATAGGTGTCGTGATTATTTTTTGATAAGGTACAATGTAGGGTAATATGCACTATAATGTTTAACTGCGGCATATTACCCCGAGGAGCGGTATATTACCTCTTTTTTTAGGACTGGTTTGTCTAGTTTATGCAGAGAAATCCCAAATTATCAATTCGCAAAGCTCGGGGAATGTCTATAGTGCGAGCGCAAGGTATGTCTAAAGATGAATGCGGACGATACTTCCATCTCTTGCAGAACATATTAACAGAGAATGATTTAATAGACACTCCGAGAAAAATATTTAATATTGATGAGTCGGGATTGCAGCTAAACAATTACCCAGGAAAAGTTATTGCCACTAAAGGTGCCAAAACCGTAAAATGCGTCACAAGTGCTGAAAAAGGCAAAACGATATCAGTAATAGCCTGCGTGAATGCAGAAGGTCATTTTCTTCCTTCAGTTTGCATTTTCAAAGGGAAGAAGAAAAAACAAGAATTTGAAGATGGTCTGCCTCCTGGTGGTAGAGTTATAATGAATGAAAAATCAGCATATGTAACAACAGATATTTTTAAAAGGTGGCTTCGAGAACACTTTATTGCAAGCCATACGACTCACTGGCTGCAGCCACTAGATAGATCCTTTTTTAAACCGTTAAAGACCTAATGGCCACAAGCCTGTAATCAGTGGATACATAATCATCCTGGTCGAAAATTAAGTAGGCTACAATTTCCGGCACTCTTAAACACTGCATGGTGCACAGCAGCTACAGTTCAAAACGGGGTTTCGGGTTTTAGAACCTGTGGTACCTATCCTTTTAATGCAACTGTAATTGCCGATCATGCTTTCATCCAGCAAAATCCCGAGGCAAATTCTAGGAACGATAATTTAGAACAAAATGTCGATGGTCATATTTCAGATGATGCCGACATTGTAAATAACACTAGAAATATTAACAATGTTTCCGCAGATAATCCTGATGAGATTAATATGAATGATAACAACAGCTTATGATTTGAAGCTTTTACACCTATTCCAGTTATGCCTGGGCCAAGCGGATGTCGGAAGAGAAAGCAGCTTGCTGTGTTACTTACATCCCCAAAAGTAATCGAAGAAAAACGAAAAAAAAAAGAAATAAAAGACAAAAAAGAAGGTGCAAAGCTAAAACGCAAGCAAGATAAAATGGAAAAAGAAGAAGTCAATAAAAAGAACAAAGGAAAGAAGAAGACATCTGCTGATCAAAGAAAAAGGCGTAATGCAAGTACTATTGATACCAGTTCATCAGAAAGCGAACTGGAAGTGCCTACAATAGAGAGCGGTGATTCCGAATTGGAACATGATGAAACAGAATTTTGTTCACGATGCAGTACGATAAAAAAAGCCCCAAATCTGATTGGTTGGAATGTGTGAAATGCCATGCGTGGGTTCACGAGTTATGTACTCCATCATACATGTACTGTGCAAATTGTGAAGATAAACAAACGAGTACCTCTAGAGCTCTGAAGAAATAAGTTTTATTAGCCTATCTCAATGCATTGATTAATATATGTGTTATGTTGATATAGATATTATTTTTAATTTCATAAAATAGTTTAATTCTTACGAAAATAGAATGTTGCCATATTCCCCAACGTATGATTCCATATTACCCACGATAGAGGGTAAATTTCGTCTGTGGGAATATGGCAACGAGCGACTCACGACACCTACCGACATGTGTAAGCTCGAAGGCACAGGCATCATACTTCAGCTAGGGGCGGTGGATCTTAGAAAGTGAACCTTTAAATTTTATGTTTCCATATTCCCCCAATTTACTCTACATTTAAAATCTACCAAATCTACTGAATATTTTTGTAAAATTTCATTTATCATGTGCAATGTGACAGTTAAAATCAATGCATGCAAGTGTGTCCTATAGAAAGTTGCGTAACTAAAGTTACGTAATTATAGTAGATATTTGTCCATACCTATATATATATATATATATATATATAATATATATATATATATATATATATATATATATATATATATATATATATATAAATATTATATTTTATAAGTGTTTTGTAACTATCGTTTCCTGTTAGTGGAGTTGATCGGCCTATTTCCACAGTTTTTGCTTTTGGAGCGCCACGTTTCGGGAGCGGACTCTGCTTGGTCATCAGGCTTAGTCCTGAGAAGGACTGTTTTCGCACTTGAGTCGAATTCATATGTTATATAAATTTTTTTTCCCAAGCACTTGACTACTCTCAGATTCGAACTTGGTACCTTTCACTTACTAGTCTGACACCTTCACTGCTGAGTCACTGAGTAATCCAATATACATTTTTTAGAAGTTATATATATATATATATATATATATATATATATATATATATATATATATATATATATATATATATATATATATATATATATATATATATATATATATATATATATATATATATATATAACTTTTTCGAGATTGCGCTTAAGCTCTTCGGCCATTATTGGAGTCCATATGGGTTTCATTTCTACACTAGCTTGGCTTATTGGATTTTCTGCTAGTGCGATGTATGTGGCTTCCTTGAGTTTTCGACGAGTTGTGTTCTCGTCTTTTGCCACTCTGTGTATGTTATCCCATTGGATGCGGTGGTTTTCGTTCCAGATATGTTCGGCGATTTTTGATCTTTCTGTTTCGCCCTTGCGGACGTTGTTCTTATGTTCCTGCTTTCTCACTTTGAGTGGTCTATTGCTCTATCCTATGTACGCTCTGCCGCATTGGCATGGTAGGTTGTATACACAATGCTTGGAATTCTGATCTTCATTGTATGGTTTGGTTTTGGCGAGTATTCCCCTGAGCGTTCTGGTCGATTTGAAGGCAGTGCGTATCTTGTATTTGCTGCCTCTCCTTCGTATTTTGTCTGAGGTACCTGGTATATATGGTATTGTCGCTGTATATTTAGGTTCTTCTGTTTCGGTTACCCTTTCCCTGTTTAGGTTAGGTGTTACATCGGGGAAACCATTTTCTTTGTTCAGGTCCTCTTGTTTTGAACATATTGTTTTTGCTCTGTCGTACAAGCATTTTGCCACCCTAACTATATATATATATATATATATATATATATATATATATATATATATATATATATATATATTGGCAACTACAGTGCTATTGAGTGATAAATAATAATTCTCGGACTCCTACAGTATTGAAAATTTTGTCGTCGCATCCGACGGGTTTGCCGCGCCGCAGACAACTTTAGTGCCACATAAAACGAAAATTACTAAAAGAAACCTCTGCTACTGATAATTACATTGAGGTCCCGACACTTTTGTATTGATATACCTGTTACTGGGAATTTTTAAACCTTTTTGATTGAGATTTGATTTGACACAATTTTTCAGGTTTGGACAGGGCGCGACACATTTGTTTACAAACATTCGAATTTCTTCGGCACGTGCAACATAACATTTTTACCCCTATAAATGAAAAACGGTACATTTCGAACTTTCTTAGAGGAACCCTCAATAAATAAGACAATTGTCATTTTAAACTTGCCCATTTAGGAAACTGCAGAGTAAATGAAAAGGCGCTACCAGATGGTGAATGTTCAGACGCACCATAAGAAATCCAATGAGAAATCATAAACTCTCGAATTCCTGCTTCCCTGATTATTTTAGATAAAAACTCTACGGGAACTTGTCTTTAAAGAATTGAATTCAGTATCGGATGAAACTATTAAAAATATTTTACAGCTTACGGTAATTTAAAAAATTGCCAAAATTATGTACCATTTCTGCACATCATCAGGACAGCAACGAAATGTCAGGATGACATTATTATAAATACTGTCATGTTGTAAGTCTATTAGTCATAACAGCAGGCTTAAAAAATGTCTTACACCGTTTCAGGAAGAATATAATGTTTTATTCCGGCAACTTACTTACGCGCACAGTAAGTGCCTTATTTAGCGCAAAATATCCAAACCGCCTTATTCCAAACCATACCACGGTTGGGAGAATTATTACCTGTGCTTTATGTGTAAATGCGCTGAAAATTACGAAGTCAATATTCAAAGAAATGTGTTTGAACATAAAAATACTACAAGTGTATTAACAGCAGTTGAAAATCCTGGTATAAGTTCTCGAGAAATTGCGAACCAGTTTGGAATGCATAATTCAACCGCATTAACATTTTTGAAAAAGAATAATTTCCATTCGTACAAACTTCAGTATCATCGGGAGTTGCTTGAGGGGGATTTTAATAGAAGAGCAGAGTTTTGTTATGAGATGTTGGAGAAGGCTAATCGAGACCGTCAATTTTTAAAGAACATTTGTGTTACGGATGAGTGTACGTTTACGTGAAATAATGCACAAAACGTGCGACATCATAGTATTTGGTCAAAGAAAGCCTGAAATTGTTGTTGAAAGGCGATCTCTATATCATTAAAAAAATAATGTACCGGAAAACATATTATTAGCCAATTTTTTATGAGGAAAATCTAAGCGCGGGTAGGTTTTTTGATTTCTGGCCGACTCCAGCAGAAGTAGCTCCGGAGGAAGAAATTTAGTTTCAAATGGAAGGTTGCCCTGCTCACAACAGCCGAGAAGTTAACGACTTTATTAATAATTGTTTTAACAACTGTGTAATCGGACCAAATTGTGCAAATAAGTGGCCTTCAAGATCTGGATATCTCGCCCCCAAATGACTATTACCTATGGAGACATTTAAAATCTAAAATTTTCACTTCTGAAGGATTTGCAGATTTACAGATACGCACGAGTGAGGAATGCTCGAAAATAACGCCACGCACTCTTGCCAAAGTTATAAAAGAATTTTATGGTAGATTAGGATATTGCTTAGCGCAATATGGTGGCTTATTGGAGCATTTGCTATAATTTTTGTAATTTGTAATCGTTAATTATTATTGATATTTACACTAGTATTTTCAACAACTGTAGTTAATACATTTGTAGTATTTTCTTTGAATGTTAGCTTCATAATTTTTGTCATAATTACACAAAGAAGCAACTATTTTCAACTTTGATAGCAATTCTTCCAATAAATGGTTTTGACTAATTTTTTAGACAATTAAATTTACTTTATTTATTAACCTGTTCTTTTCGTTGACTATTTAGATGGTTTGACGTTTGGAAGATTGTGTCATTTTGACACTTCGTTGCTGCCCTGATGCAAGAATGGTACATAATTTTTGCAATTTTTGAAATTAGCGTAAGCTCTAAAATAATTTTAATAGTTTCATCTGAAAGAGAATTCAATTCTTTAAAGAAAAGCTTCTGTATAGTTTTTACCCAAAATAATTAGGGAAGCGGCAATTCGAGAGTCTATGAAGTCCCATTGGATCACTTATGGCGTGTCCGACCATTCCCCACACGGTATAAGTGATAAAAAATCCTAGGTCTCTTAAGATCTCAGTTATACAGGTTTCACTGTATATTACAAACTGAACGTATTCTTAACACGTATACAATATTTATTTCTAAATTTTATTTTTGTAAACGCGATACAAGATTTAAGTAGCACATGACATGTGCTGTTATCGTCAGCATGTCTGTAAAACAAAGAAAGTAATTTTTGAACCATAATTCCGTTTCGCACTTTTAAAAAAACGATTTTTAATTGGCTGATGTTTTAACCGCTATGTCGCGGCTGCCGAGAACCGCATCGTGGCTATCCTGCATGTAACGGGAACCTAAATTATACGAGATTTGATGGTTGTTTATTATGTTTCTATATAAAGAAATGGTTATTGGTTCTTTGTATTTAAATATAATTAATATTAAGATGAAAAACTTTAGTTTATTTGAATAAGTTATCTATATAGTTAATTTGAAAATATTTCAAATATGCTGCGTTTGCAAGTGCATAGATGCGTTGGAGCAGACTGGCAGTTTTTTTATAGTTACTTAGTTGGGGTCGCTTTAAGTAAGTGATCAGAGTTGGTTGAAAATCACCAAAAATCATCGTCGCCGAGGCACGAATTATAAGGGAAGAAGTGAAATTACCTTCTTTATTAAAATAATAAGAGGCTGAGTAAACACAATGTAAATAGTGGCAAGTTGGTGACAATAAAACAAATTGTGCAATAAATAAAAACTGCATTAAGGGTTACGCAATAATTAAAAATTACGTTTTATGTCTTCATCGAGGGTTTTCCAACATTGTGCTTAAATATTGAACGATTAACTGTAAAATAAGACAATCGATGTGTAATAGATCGATATATAGAGCAAAGTAACTGGAAAATATTGACAATTAAAAGCAAGGCCGTTGGTAGTTCACTGGCAGTTCGTCGCGCTAGCTGTGTCGTTAAAATTGAACAATTAAAGTAATAATTGGCTATTATAAATATATCAAGCAATTATTTACAAAAATCATAAAAGTTAATCCACAAAAAAGGTGTAAACAAGATATCGTGGGAACAAAAGAAGCGAGGCGCCGATTGCATCAGCGGCCAAATTGCGTCATCGGGTTGACCGCATTGCAGTTTCGTCGTTGGCTTTCGACGAGGCACCAAATAGGTATGATCTTTTATTGTAGACATACTGATTACCTTGACGAGTACGTAACTCGTGCTGGAGAAGCAATTAAAAGTCCTGGTGGCATTGACAGAACGCAATGAATGAAGAGATGAAATCCGGTAAAAAATACGAAGTATTTAAACTGGTTACTTTACCTTCTAAAAGAAAAGCAATCGAAGTTAAGTTGGTTCCTATCAGAAAGACCAGGCCAGAACGTTATAAAGCCCCACTTGTAGCCAAAGGACACGCTCAAGAGTATGGAGTTGATTACTTTGAAACGTTTAGTCCAGTGGTAAGGTTCGACACCATACGGCACGCTCGCACGCAAGCGCGCGCAAACACACACACACACACACACACACACGCACACGCACACGCACACACACACACACACACAAATTACTTTAAAATAGATAAATGAACGGCAATTAAGGCAGGTAATTAGACATAAATTAGATATAATCAAACTATTATTGTTAATGCACGATGCGCGTGTTGGTTTAGTAAATATTTAAAAGACAACAACAAACTAGGATTATCTTTATGGAGATAAGCACGATAAAACAGTAGAATACACTTGTGATTGCAGATTTTTTTTTCACCGAAAATTTTCTGCAATAGAAGTTGATCATGTACTAAACTTGTTACGGAACTCTTAATTAAAACAACTAAACCATTAAAAATGCTTTTATTTATCAGAGCAGAATGGTTGAAAAATAAGTATTATACAGTAACTTGATTATCTCATCATTTAGAATTAAGCGTATAGTAAAAACTTATTTACAAGAAATCAAGCATTGGTAAATTATTATTTAATCTAAAATATAGAACCGTTAACGTATAAATATGAAAATGTAAACTTTCACCATTAACACTCATAATAAAATACTTATCTTTTTTGGGATTTTTTTTTTGTTAACGTATAAAGTTCACATACATCCGAATGGTAATCCTGCAGCGTCGTTTCGTTGTAGCGGAACCATCTAGAATTCTTCTCAAGAAAACGTAAATGGTAACCCTGCGGTACTCATCCAAAGGAATCAAAATATTCCCCATTGCCATTCTCGTCAACGTAGATAGTGGTCCAATGCTATTCTGGTTTATTTGCAGGATCCGTGTTCACAATAATTGTACATGGTCTAGGAGCGTGCCTGGGCAGATGATTAGATGCACATACAAGTCGGACCACATTCTTGTGGCTAGGGATCGATTTCAAACATCTCAACTCTTGTACCGCATACATCTTCGTAATTGGTATGTGTCCAGTTTTGCCGTAGTAAGGCGTTTTCCAATGCATATATAGGCTCAACGATGTTATGGTTTAAACAGCTATATTCTTTTGCTCCTTTTTCAATTTTTAAGCGGCAGCCAGGCCCGTCCAGGTTTACTATTGGTTTGTTAAGAAACCTTAAAAAGTGTAGTTTTTCACTGCCCTTAACGTGAATTTTGTTAAAGGGCTGCAGCACTCTTATCAGCTCCTCACGGAAATCCTTGTAGTGTACATATCCCGACCACTATCTCAGACCGTGATATTTTTTCCACAAAAATCGCATCTGACGACATGGGTTTTGATATAAAATAATTACGAGGTGGTTTTATCAGTATCAGTCGATAAAACCCCATTATCTGTAATCACTGAAATCTCTTTGGGTATTTATTCGTTGTTAACACCTCTAAGCTCTTGTACGTCAAAGTATTCGTCCATCCTCTTTCTCTTGCTACTGGATACTGAAGCCTGAGCAATTTCTATATGACAGATAGACTGATGTAAAAACATCTGTAGCTGAGAGATTTAATAATAAAATATTGAAACAAAAATGTGACGTTATTTAAAAATGATTGGAATTACAAGCATTTTCATTAAGGTTGACCAATTTCCAAAACAGTGACCTTTGCGATAAAGACTAATTGATTAGCTGTAGAATAACTTTCGAGGAACGGTATGCGGTTTCTATCTATTATTCACAGATGGGAAAAATTAGACGGGTGTAGGATTGCGCAACTTGCTTTCGGGGCTTTACCCCTTGCCGAGGCCCCATTGGCGGAAAATTTGAATTTGTATTTAACCCTTTGCAGGTTATGACTGGAAATATGAATTTGTATTGCAATAAGGGGTATAATGCTAACTTGTAATACAGATGAAGGGCTTAGAAACTTACTCTCAGGCTCACGCCCCTCGAACAAAAACTTAATTTGTTATCGGTGCCATCTATGAGGGGAAATTTGAACTTGTATTATAATAAGGGGGCCTAATGCTAACTTATAAGTCAGACATAGGGCTTGGCAATTTGTTTTCGGGTCTTAGGCTCTGGTCCCTTGGAGGGAAATTTGAATTTGTATTTAAGTGTTTACATTCTGATTACTTATTGCAAGAAATTTGAACTTGTATTCTAATAAGTGACCTATTGCAAACTTATAAGACAGACATAGGGCTTCACTTGCTTTCGGGCCTTCACATCCCTGTCTTGGCCCCCATGTCTGACTGGAAATAGTTTTCTAATAAAGGGCACTAATGCTAACTTATAAGACAAATATAGGAACTTGTCTTAGGTCTGTGCCCTCCTGTCGTGACGCCCTTGTTGCGAAATTTGAATTTGTGTAGCTATCTAGTTGTGTATGGACCAATGAATACTTTCTGTAATAAAGGTGGCACCACCTAGCGTTATATTTCTAGAGCTAATTAGGGTTTCGTTTGTGGCACCATCTAGTGACATATTTTTAAACTGGCGAATGTTTTCTGTAAGAGAGACGGCGGCGCCTAGCGTTATACTACTAGAACCAATTATGGTTGTTTGTGGTGCCAACTAGTGGTGTATGCTAAAAAACCACAATTCAAAATACCAAACTGATTTAACTTAGTCATAAAATCAGCTCTTAATTCAAAAAGCAGAATGATTTAACACAGAGTGCAAAAGAATCTCACACTTATTGTAGTTAACTAACCGCCCTTCGCATTCACTGCAGCATTGTTAGTGCAGGTTCAAACACTTTAGGAAAAACAAGTTTATTAATAAAAATTGAAGGAAAGCTTAGCGTTTGGAAATATATTATTATTATAAGCAACAATACATCATTTATTTAATCATATTCCTTATCGGTCTTCTTCTTCTTGAACAGTGATTCGTCGCTATCATCATCATGGTTTGAGACTCGTCCTTCCCCTCTACCTCATCGCTCTTTTTCCTCTTCGGTAAATCATCACCATCACTTTGGATGTGAGATACATTCAGCTCATCTACGTCATCGTTTTCATTACCATCTTGACGGTTATGTTTTAATAGTTTATTAACAAGTCAGTAAAATCTCTAATGTCCACTCATAAACGGGAGGATACCTAATAATAATGATGCTCACTCGATGACGGTTACACTTTAAAGAGCGAAACGCACGAGAAACGATAATGCTGCAGGCTTCGGGTCTTGTGCGTGGGCGCACTCGTCAATGTTCGGGTAGAATCGGTTATCTTCGGGGAAGTTTGGAGTAGGGGTTGCCGAAACAGTCTTCGCAGCCGTCTTAGGAGAAAATACCTCAGCCAAAAAAGGTGTTTAGATTTATAAACATGCCCCTAGGGAAGATATTAGAGAGTGGTTAGGTCAATACTCGAATATTCACGGGTGCGCCAACGCACAAGACCCAAGACCTGCAGCATTCTCGTTTCTCGCGCGTTTCGCTATTTAAAGTACAAGCGTCATCGAGTGAGCATTATTATAATGTATTCTTCTGTTTATCAGCCAACATCAGCGGACATTAGATTGCAATATATAAAATGCGTGACGTACGATGACGTATGATTAAACTCAATCTTTGAAATTCACAGAAGGCGAAGAGGAAGGTAGACGATGACGATCGTCATGATGATGAATCGTATCATGTTCAAGACAGAAGACCGATAGAATGGTGATTAAAGTAAATGATGTGTTGCAAAAGATTTTCAACGTACTAAGAAAAACTGCAACGGTGTTTGAACTGCAAACATGCTGCGAAGTTAGAGTACTGTTGGTTTTTTCTCTATAATCACTGTTAACAGATAGAGCTGATTTTGTATTAAATAAATCAGTTTATTGATTTTAAAAATGTAATTAGTCCAATAACTATTTTTGATATGTAGCTAGTTTTCGCCGTCTGTAAGTTATGATTTGATTGATTGAGATTGATTTGGTTGATTGATTGATTGTTTGAGATTGATCTGATTGTTTGATTTGATTGAATGTGATTTGTTTGGGT
>JARFJB010001943.1:3155000-3177500 GCA_036346205.1 Vesta saturnalis
GGCTCTAATTAGAGTGAAAATTCCATCAAGAGTTAAAAATGCCCTCCGAAAAGAAACCATGGGGGTGAACAAATACGATCCCCACGTGGGCGTATAAAAAGCGAAAGGTGGGTTTTCCCCAGAAAATCCAAGATGGCAGAAGGTGCCTGTGTTCTACTAAAATGTATTCTAATAATGGGGAAGAAGAATTAATAGATTAATAGATTTTTATCAGATATTTCAAAAATATAAAAATCCAGGCATAGACCTTAAACATATCGATTAGGCAATCTTTAAGGCTGAATGTAAGCGTTAGCTCAAATTTTTTCAATATCTGAGGTTAACATGTATTTATGCCAATTATTTAATTTCTATCTGGCATGAAGTTTAAAAAACGCCATTCTGGCATAGATAATTCTTTTTGTTTCACAGTGTGATTTGCGTAATAGGATTTATTATAAAGAGGCTGCATAAGTATCCTAAAAAGGTTATTAGAATTCTTACATTTCTCTTAATTTCCATTTAAGGGTTGTGACCTTATATTTGTTTTAAATGTAATTCGGCTTCGGGATTCCTTATAAAACGTTGTGTGCTCTTTTAATAGTGTTCTCAATTATCAATTAAAAGTAAATATTAAAGGCCGACTGTTAAAATTATATGTACAAGATTTAAGCTGAGAATAAAACACCTTAATACATTAATTATGTGGTTACACATATGTATTATAGATTTTTTTACATTTCATTGTGAGGTCCTATTAATAGTGTTATCAATTATTAATTAAAAGTAATTATTAAAGGTCGACTGTTAACATTATACGTACAAGGTTTAAGCAGAAAATAAAATGCATTGATACGTTAATTAAATGGTTACACATATGTATTATAGATTATGTTAAGTTTCATTGCGTGCTCCTTTTAATAGTGTTATCAATTATCAATTAAACGCAAAAATTTAAGGCCGACTGTTAAAATGACATATGTATACGATTTAAGCAGAAAATAGAATGCATTAATACTCTAATTAAATGGTTACACGTATGTGCTATAGATTGTTTTACGTTTCATTGTATTTCTTTTAATAGTGTGACTGTCTTGTTTTAGTATTAATAATGATTAATTGGGGTCTTCTTTATACCTCACTCATAAGTGTGTTTTAGTTTAGGGTTTTAAAATCAATTGTATTACTTTTAGTATCCTGATTAAATTACGTAAAGTTGATTATTGATATGGAATGTCATACTTGCTTTAAAAGCAGTAAAATATATTCATAGCCATAAAACTTATAATACCGATTAAAGGTAACTACTCCTTATTTATATAGGTCATGGTTGCCAAAGGTGCTACGTTTAACAGTAAATTATCGAAAACATCCCAAATTCAGGTAATACACAGTTTCCTACGTTAAATATTAATGTGAAGGCATTTTCAGTAGTCAAAATTTTTTGGGGTGGGCGCACTTTCCTTATTTTCAAAATTAAGAGCAAAGTAATTTAACCTATCTGGATCTTCATATAGGTAAAATTTTGTGACGCGAGGCTTTCAGCGAAGGCTGTTTCGGCGACCACCACCCCTCGAGCCCCGAAGATAATAGATCCTATCCGAACATTGCTGAGTGCTTATATAATATAATTTAGTTATAATTTAAATAAAAACAGACGCAGATGTCTACATGTTGTGGGACTTGGGGACTGGGGTAGAATACAAGATATTCAATCTTGGTCTCATAGCAGCAAAGTATGGGGAGAGGGTGGTTGAGGAACGGCGCAATTTAAATTTTGCTGCCATTCAAATCAAATCAATCTCAAGCACCACAAATGAAAACTTCTATTAAGTCAATCCCACCATCATCGAAAGGTTCTTTAAAATGGAAATATAATTTTCACGTTCTTTGCGTGTGACAAAAAATCCCACTAATTAGATTACACTTATTTTTAAAAGTAGATTTGTTTGTTTGTGACGCCATATAGTGGTATATTTTTAAACTAGCGAATGTTTTCTGTAATAGAAGCTGATCGCGCTCGCCTTTCCCTCTCTCTATCCCCCCCTCTCTATCTATCTCTCTCTCAAGAACGCAAGCACAAGCACGAGCACGAGCAATAGCACGAGCACAAGCACGAGCACGAGCACGAGCACGAGCACGAGCACGAACACGAGCACGAGCACGGGCACGGGCACGGGTACGGGTACGGGCACGCGTACGGGTACGGGCACGGGCACAAGCACAAGCACAAGCACAAGCATCCTCAATGAGATGGGGTTTGTAAATAAATAATTTTTCTTTTTATCTATTTTTCATTTATGCATTGTACCAAAACGGTAGAGTGTCAAAGTTCTCAATCCTTCGTTGTTTAGAGTAACTTATTCTATACTGTTTAGATTCGGGCCTACTTGACACAATGTAACACTTTTTTCCTATCGTTTTATACAAAAAGAAAGTTTACTATTGCTAAGCACCATATCTTTCATCGATTCAAAGTTTATAACACGAGAGTACTTATAGTTTAAGGTAATACCCGTCAGTTTACACACTGATTTAATTGTCTGTTCACCGGTTGAAAACACATTATAGCTGTAGTCTTGTGGTCCCGTATTAGCAAACTCAGCTATATAACTTCCTTAACCGTACGCCTCCAACTTTTCAGTCATCTGGCCGACGAAATCTCCGCAAGTTGGATTCCAGTCGTCGTCGGGTTTACCCACAAATATGACACTGCCTGTATCATAATACAGAACGCGACGGTCCAGCTTCTCCAGATAACTATACAGTTCTAAACGTGAATGAGCTGTCGTGTACGCTGCTATGGACACATTAATAGTTTTTAGAGCCTCGCCCTCTCACTCAGGTCTATCCCAATTTACAATTATCGCATTATCATTATTGGGTATATTGGATTGCATTTGAACCAGAGGATCCGTAAACAATTTGAAAAAGTCCTTTGACTCAGATACAATACTGGTTTGGCTGAAACTTTCTTGTTGGCCAAACTTAATCCAAAAGGAGTTTAACATTAGTCTGACCAAAGTATCTTAAACCTGAATTTTTCTTAATATTCTTTTCGTTTAGTTGAATCCCCTCTTTATCGTAATATTCCGTTATGTAGTTTAACTTCGCGGCTTCTGACGTACAATGACTAGGCCACCCGGAACATTCTTGCGTGAGTTTCAGGAAATTATTGATGTAACCGCTAAACAGTCGATCCTATTTTTTAATTTTATCATATGTGGTTACCTCATATTCCCAAATCTCAAAAATATCCAAAACGTTATAGTTTTTAGCGATAGTCTTACACAATTCATCTGTTACAAACGTTAAAACGAAACAGCGCTCAGTTTCACTATGGCCACATTCTCCCTCATTTAACTCTACACCACAAGTCCTAAATAGCAAAAACATCAACTTGCGTGCATTTTTAGGGGCAAAACGGGGTGATAGAGATCAGAAGGCGGTAGTAGTCGACATTTAACTAAACCCTCACCGTTTCTAATGAAATGTTCTTACAATCTAAACCTACGTGAATTTTCGGATGACCTACATGGTATTTATTTACATAAGGGTCTAATGAACACACGTCATAATACATGATTTTCTCGCTAATGCCGTCACAGTCATGATAGGGTTTGCTAGCGTTAGTGTGATCACCGTAAAACTCGTCTCGTGAACTTAAACGCTCGTCATCTTGACCACCTAGATTCTGTATAAATACTCTCAACTCATCGTTTGCATGTATTAGCTTTTTAAAACCGCATTCGTGCACTAGATTATATTCGCGCTCGCGTAGAAACTGAGACCGCGACGGCGTGTTCTCATTTCGGACAAGCATGGAAGTATTTACACTCAGCTTTGGGTCAATATTGGCCTGGTTGGGGAAACACTCCTCGCAACCGTGCCAATAGCATCGAAGAAACTCGTAAACCGTACTTGATTCAGCGTAATAACCGTCGACCTTAACACCTTCAGGTGTTCTAAACTCGCGAGCTTTCCGGCATGCTGTATGGTCACTTGTTGTGAATGTTCCTTCCAGCGTAACCACTGTATTTCGACTTTTGACTGTTTGTCAGCATGCCTGTAACCGCCTTTTGGAATCAGACCGACTGTCTTATCGAAAAAATACTTTATTGCAGGCGAGCGTCCCAATAAAATGTATACACTCTTTAAATGACTATAACACTAACAATTATTATAATACAGAAAACTTTCAAAAATGAAAATAATGTTAACAAATGTAGAAACTAGTCAATTATCGAAAATGTTCAAATTGTTGGCCATTGTGGTCCATGCACAACTGATAACGCTGATTGATTGAATCCAAAACGTTCCTAATCATTTCAATTGGTATTTCGGCACATTCTCTTTCAATAGCTGCTCTCAACTCATCGATTGTAGCTGGTTTTGTGGTGTAAACATTGTGTTTAACATGCCCCCACAGAAGCGTGGAGGGTACTCGGTACTTCCTCTTTTTTCCATTGGTACCACTCACAAAATTGGATTCTGCGGTCATAATCATCTTCATTGAGAGCGTGCACTAATCTAGGAATAAAACTTCTCCATTTGGCACGCTTCAAAATGCGATGGACGCTCTATTTTGAAACTCCTGTCTCACGAGCCGCTTGCCGGATAGATTTTCTAGGTGATTGCTGAAATCTCTGAATGACTTCTCCTTCTCTTGTGGGGCTGGTGGATGATCGTGGTCTTCCGCAATGGTTCTTATGGACATCCTTAACAGTTCCTTCTTCCTCAAACTTATCTCGCAAACGAGTAATTGTGAGTCTCGTTGGTGCATCTCGTTGAAACTCCATCCTAAACCGTCTTTGCACTTCACTTACGTTCTCAGTCTTCCAGTAGCACTTTAGAATGAATTTTCTTTCCTCAAAGTTTAGTCTGACTCCAGCCATTATTTTAAGCAGTCACAACTGAAAAAAAAAGTGTGGTTGTCATGAACTGTTAAAGAGTGTATACATTTTATTGGGACACTCGGTAATTACAGACGTCTGAACCGACAATAATATTCAAGCGGTGGAAAGGAACCCTCATAATTCTGATTTGCGGATGTGTTGAAGAGAAAGGGGAAATATCCCTTGGATTCGGGAAAATTGTAAGTTTTCGGAAATACCGAGAGTGGTGATGGAATGAAACTAAGGGAGTCAATAAACCTAATATCGTCGCATTGAATGGAAATTAGTTTTAGACCGTTGGAGATGACTTTGGGTATCCATCGATTATTATTAGCTAGCACGAATCTAGGCACAAAATATCCATCGTACCCCTCCATGTTATGTGTAATGCATGTAACTTCGCGCTTTTTCCGCAACATACGTCAGAAACGATTCAACGGGGCCTTCTTTGAAAATGTGCACTTTTTTGCTACATATCGGACGTCGCTCATCCAAATTGTCCAAATATTCGCGGCCACGCATAGATTGGGCTCATGCAGAAGTCTATCATTCGTCCCCTCACACACTTCCTCCTGCATGCATTCCAAATCATAAAAGATAAACGTACATGCTTTACCTTCACCAGCGTGACGTCGAACTTTATTAATGGGCATATAGCAAAGATGTCCAATAGGTTTTCGGTCCTTGCCCGTGGGACAATGACTGTAACCGCATCTATGTTTACCTTTTACTTCAATGGTTTTGAGGAACTTTAAACATTTACATAGTTTTTCACATAGCTCACTGTCCTTGCAGTTTTAAGACATTCAGGCCGGTAAAAAAATCTCTTGCAATCATTGCATACAATTTTCGGGTTTTGAATGGAACATGGCGGCTTTCGACGACAACCAGGACACTGATACAAAAGATTTGACATGTCGTTTTTTGTCATTACAACATTTTTTTGCACTCTTCGCAGTAATAACCGCAGGTAAACGCAGAAGTTAAGCTGGTAATGGCATTATAGTGCTCGTCTTTGGGTATTAAATTTAAAACTACTCTACTCAGCTCCCTAGGACCCTCAAAGTAAACCGTGTTATAAACTACAATAGTATGTGAAGTTAAGTGATTTCGAAATATGCTCGTAACTGCCGCGCTGCCTAGGGTCTACATCGCTGTTTTGGCAAAGTTGCATAGCTCGCTCTTGAAAAAGACATCCCGTTTCCATGCTACTGCGAATTGCATTGTTATTTCTAAACGCTATTGCTAAGAGTAGTGCGCGAGCTAATTGTTTTCATTCATTGTTGCGGGTACAACAATGATACCTTGTTTTGTAGCCTTATAAAAGTTTGCAAATTTTAACCCTGATAAGTTTTTGCGTCCATAGCCAACAGGTACCATCACTCTATCCACGTTTAAAACTAACAAGTCACTCGAGAAAAAGCTAACACTGTTCTGCATTACCTTTTCCAGTAGTAACATTATCACTCTCGCCGACAACTGGTCCACTCTTCTAAATGACACGGCAATTTGGATTTCTTAATGTGATACCGACACGTTCTGATGGAACCGTATCCTTCACAATGTATGTATACAGTTCCTCGAATGCACTCTGCAAAAATACATGCTAGGTAAATAACATTTAGGAAATGATATACTTTTACCTGCAACCAGGTTAAGGGATTATCCTTACATGTTTCGTCATTAAAGGTAAATATCAGCGATTTACATGTGGTGTTAAATTTAATTTTTGATTCCCTTATTATATTTATATGATTGAATCTCATTTGGGTAGAGGATGGTCTGGCCTCTTGCTGTTGTTGCTGGGTTTGATGGGCCTGAGCCCGATTGGCCTTGCTGCGGCCCCTGTAATGTACTCGTTCATGAAACGAAACAATAGAAAATCCACCAACCCTCCGTGCAGCCTCCGCAAAATCATTATAAAGCTCTATCGAATCGATAATACCATTTTCACATATCTTATAAGTAATAATATTGAATGCTTTTTTCAGCCCCTCTTCGGCTAACATACCGTCACGGAACAACCCCAAAATTTGATTAACATTTAAAAACTCCATAACGATAATAACGTAATGCTCTTCAGAAGAGAACTAAGTTAACTAAACTCTGAAGCTATCAAGCTATTTACGGTTCGAAAAATTTAGTCTCTTTTTGGCTTCGGACTATCTGCATGACATTTGTGGATGGTACGGACTGGACTGCTAACTACCCTGTAACACACGCCATAAATTATAACTAAATGAAAATAACCTTCGTTACTGATATCTTCGTTTGGACATATTGTAATTTAACTAACAAATTTCTGCCAAATAAAGTCTTCCTGGTTTTACTTTCTATGAGCATTGCACTGAATATTTTGCATTTTATGTTAATTGTCTTACAACTTCAAAACCGTTCACTTTAGCTTGCTGCACTATCAAACCTCCCTAACGTCGTGTAGTGCTTATAAAATAGACAGGCTGCCAACTAACTACAATGGAGATAACCCGTAAAATGGCTCAAATTTGACTTCAAACACCTTATAGTTACCCTAAAACAAAGCTCAACATGGGGGATAAATGTCCTATGAACACCATCACGATCTAAACTTATTTCGAAAATTATCTTAAGCTGAGATGTTAAATTTTGCGCGATCGTAGATCGTAAGATATTCGTTCACGCGGTACATGCAAACTGAGGTTTCTGCATAAACAATATAATTTACTTAGTATCTAATCAAATGAATAACTTTTGAAAACACATGTCCAATATAGATTAATAAGTAACACACAATTTGAAAAATAATATTTAAATCTATTAACATTTAAAGTGATTTGTAAAAGCATACTTCTGAATTGAGTATATTTAAAAACAGAAGCAAACGTACTCGTAATAGGTTCATCTATAAACACGGATTTCGTCTTGGTTCAGTATGCTTATCCTTAATTAATTATTCCTATTTAAAATAAAAGCAGGCGTAATGCCCAGTGTTTAACTTGTACTTATATTCCATTAAGATTGCTGTTTAAAATTATTATAATTAGTATACTAAACGCATATAAGTGTGATTTACCTTGGTTTAAGTCGAAATTTTATTTTAATGTAAAAATAAATAGTGATTACTGATGTGATAAACAGTAACTGAAAATAAGATCTGTATTGTATACACAATGCAATAAACACTGTTAAATTTTGTTATGGCTTGTCTAAAAGATATCTGACTTCAATCCGTCGTTCATAAATGTAGCCAAAAGCAACAAAAGATTTTATTTCACCGAATTTTTATGGTCCTTTGTGTAACTTTCTAAAAAAGTTGCAAAGAAATTTAATAAGGCGCGACTGCCTTGTGACACTTAAATTGACTATTTCTTTTAATAATTTTAATAAAAGAAAGAGTTGAATGATTAACTCTCTTACGGCAAGGATTTCAGTATTAATATAAATCTACATCGACTTCCACAACGAAGCAATAACCATACTACAGAATATCTTAATTAGATTTGTTCCTACTAACCTAAATCTAGTTTTATATTATAAACACTCACAGAAGGTAATGATTAGAATTGACTGTCCATGTGGCCTAATTAAAATACAATACTAGCAATGGTCCCTTTTAGGAAAATTAATCTTCTGATATACAATCTACATAATGCGCCTCACTTCTAAATTTCCTATTCCTTTTAAAGAAGTACCCTACCCCAACTCTCGAAGACGTGAACAACGCGCAGCAGGAGATTTCTTTCACCGAAAGAAATATAAAAAAGCTACAAGGGTGTACGAGATACCATGCAGAGATTGTCCACAAACCTACATACGACAAACGAATAGATGTATCAACGTGAGAAGAGAGGAACATGCAACGCTGCGCAAAAGACCCCACCCACGTAATCACTAGCAGAACATGTAAAGAGTACGTTACATGTAATTGATTTTGAAAATACAAACATTATAGTCACCATAAAACACGAATAATAAGGAAGCAATTGAAATTGAAAAACGGCCAGAAAACTTAAATGAAAGAGACGATGAACAAAAGCTACCGGATACTTGGAAAACAATTTTAAAGAAAACTACCACCAGAAAAATTGAGAAATCAATAACAAAAAAGTGGCAAAAGACAAAGTGAGAGTGAACGATATACAAATACCAGTGACCAGCAATGAAGGAAGCATTTCAATTCGAATCACGAGAAGTCACTTGAAAATGGTAGATGCGACCCTACCGAAGTGTCTTAAATGCATCAGAATGAAGTGGATCCATGACATATCGTAACGCGACAGTTGGTAACCCCACAAATGCTAACTGACAATTCGTAACGGCGACACTTCGTAACCTCGACAGTTAGTAACCACAACTATTCGTAACGGTATAATTCGTAACGCCAACATTTACAAAAACGCATTTTGCATACTTTGTATACTTTCCTACACTAAAAATAGGGTATTTTTTCAAGACCACTTTTTTAAACATATTTCACACATATTTAGCATATACTTTTGTTAATATGCCAACTAAAGAATATTTATGTTTTTTTAAATTTGTATCCTGAATTATCACTTTAAAGTAATAAAACTAAGTCTGAATAATAATGAAAAAATTAAAACCACTTCAATAATAATGTATTTATTATAATAAATAACACAATTTATATTTCTAACATCGATAAGTATAAGCAGGCATACAATTTTAAAAGTAGTTATATTTATTTAATGTAAAAATTAAAACATGTGCGCTATATTTCTTAGAAATGTCAATCGCCGTTCAACATCTTAATCTTGGACGACTCTAACTATGCGCTCTTTATTTGTTTATATGTCAAACGTTGCGGCATTCTTTGACCACTTTCATATTGCGAATAATATGTGTGCTGTAAAGTAACTTCTGCAAAAGTCCATCAAGAAATTTTCACATTGTGGGATGGGCACATTGAAATAAAGATTGAAGTGAATAGTGAAAGCCTTCTACGCTGTTGGTAGTCCTGGCCAAACCATCTGCTGTATTTTGACGTTTGGAGGAAATGCTGGATCTCGCCTACAGCCATTTCTCAATTCACGACCTCTAATATACGTATTTTCAAAGTACTGCAAAACTCTTCAGTTCTGTCATCAATTCAGGAAACATTCCTGCGACTTGTAAATATGCATCAGTTGTTTCTTCTATAGGGAGTAATGATATTGAAGTTAGCATCTTAACGCATATTGCAAAATTTTGTACGTTAGAATTAAATTCACGTTTTAAACCAATTTCCCCTAGCTTTCGGATCACTGATTGATTTATATGGAAAAACATCCTTTTGTTTCAATTCCAGCAAATTCAGCTTGAAAAGCATTGATTGCGGCCTTTTCAAAATCAAGTAGGCAAGAATCGGGATTTAAAGTTGGGAGTCGGGTTTTTAACACACGTAACAATCTTCGATAAGTTTCTTCAGTCTTATTTCGCAGTAACGCAAAAACACAAGGAAATGCTATACCATCAAGTTGAACGTGGATAGTATAAAGTTGGAAAAATATTTCAGGTACAACTTTGAAAGTTCCATCGACTGACCAATTTTGATGTGTCACTAACAAGTTTAATAACTGTTCATGTCCAAATATTACCATTCTATTAGGATCATCAGATCCACTGTCATGTAATAGCAAGTTGTTGTATTTTTCAGGAAGTACAAAATTCATGTTGTTGGGAGTAGCAGGTACAACATCTGTTTCTCTCTGTTTGGCACGCTGAAGTGTTCTTGAAATTGAAGTCTTTTTGGAAGTAGTAATTTAACGCTCCATTTGTTTCAAGAACTTTTGTACTATAGACAATTTTAGGTGTTGCTCTAGGATTTTTCATATTTGCTTTCATCTCATTTACCATCTTTCTTGCATCTGCTGCGAAAGGTTGTACAATATGTGAATGTTCTTCGTTACATTTATGATATCGTCACCTTTCGTATGCACAATTGCTTTGCACTTGTAATTATAACTGTTCCGTTGTAATGAATTATTAATTCAATAATAAATAAGTTGTTATGGTCCGTATTCAGTAGTTTTTGTTGGATTTTTCAATAACACAAGAATACTTAACTTTTTGTATTTTAGTTTGTTACTATTTTAATAGTGATCTGAATTTTTCAAGATAAATATGAAAAATGTTTCAAATAAATGTTGCAGTAGATAATTCAAGCATTTTATAAATGTTTTTAAAGCCATGGGATATTTAATCGGCTGCCATTTTGTTATTTTCAAAATATGAAATAATTGTAAATACAAATGTTAAAATTAAATTCTGACTTTAAAAGTCTTTGAATTTTAAATATCATTTCAAATAAAGATGGAATAACTACGGCCAGAGGTCCCAAATTAAATTTTGTTACTAAAAAAGGTTGTTTGTTTAGATGAATTCTAACTACCATTTTCAGGTGCTACGACTTAGTATTCACACCTACATATGTATATATATATATATATATATATATATATATATATATATATATATAGTATATATAGGGTGCCGTAAAGACCTACATCCGTAGGTCACTAATACTCAACACATTCTCAAGGCTATTTGCGCACCCTACCTACTCAGACAGCCATCTCACTTTTTCAAGGCTTGCTCATGTAATTTTTACCCTTCTCTGATACCACACTTAGAACCAAATAAAAAAGATAATGATGTGCTAATATATTCATTTGTTGTATGTACAAATGTAATCAGTGTATTATTCAGATATGTGATTTTCTCTAGGAATAAAACATTTTGATTTAGTACAAGTCCTTTCACTTCTGTATCATTGCACCTGCGTGGACGTGGTTCAAGTAATAGAGCACACGTGCAGTGTGGTGCCCATCGAAGACGCTCCTGTAGCGGAGTGTCAGATGACCGCTATTGGTTTATTCGAAATCACACATGAAACATTCAACCGTATCGTCTGAAGATATGGAAATGAACCCTGCTGCTGCAAGAGATGGAGGTGACTGAACTCTAGACCATGTTCGATACGTAATTAAATGTTTATCGAAACAATTGTAATACTCAGGATAATAAAAGGTTGGTGTCACATCGCACATCTTCTCACCGTAGAACACAGTAAAATAATAACAGGAAATAATTTATTATATACAATAATAATAATAATAATAATAATAATAATAATAATAATAATAATGTATATTCATGTTAATATGCAAAAGCATTTACATTCGTCAAATATTATACAATTAATAAAAAACTACAAACTAATCCAAAAACAAAAACTTGACAGTAGCACCATTACAACTAACAAGCAGAAATATATCAAACAGAAACACATTGATACAGCACTAATTTTGGTTTATTGGACTAGACTAGAAATTTCGTTACCTAAGAATTCATCAATCGAATAGTATGCTTTCCGAAGAAGGTGCCTTTTTATCACAGCTTTAAGAGTAGTTTTTTTGAGTGATTTGGTATCATTTGGGAGACGATTAAAGATGATCTGAGATTGGTAGTGATGATGTCTTTGTGTTTTTGATAGTCTACAGTACTCTGTTCTTATTTCTTTTTTGTGACGAGTATCATGGTGATGAATATCTGATTGCAATGTGAAATTAGCATAGTTGTCTTTAGCATGAAGGATACATTCAAGGATGAATAAGCATGGTAATGTTAGGATGTTGAGTTTGATAAAGGAAGATGAACAATCGTCTTGGTACCCTAGGGAATCTATTATGCGAATAGCTCTTCTTTGAAGGGCGAATACTTGTGCTGCTGAGGAGCAGTTCCCCCAAATTAGTACACCGTAGTAGATTATTGAATGAATAAGTGCAAAGTAGGCAGTTATTAATGTCGATTTGGAGACGTTGTCTGCTAAACGACGTAATAAAATATATTGCTACTAATTTTTTGCAGATTTCACTAACATGTTCTGTCAGTCTCAAAGTAGAGTCTAGATATAATCCCAAGAATTTTACCGATTTTGAATCTTTATTAGCTTGTGGCTTTAATGAAATTACTAGCTTTTCAGTTTTTTTGTGATTTATGCTTAATTAATTGGCCTTAAACCATGTCGAGGCAATTACAATTAATTCGTCTGCTGTGGAAATGGCCTGTTCAATGCAGTTACGTTGATAAAAAAGTGTTGTATCATCAGCATACAATATACAGTCAGCGTAGGGGTTTATATACCTAGAGAAGTCGTTGGAATATATTAAAAATAACAATGGGCCTAGGATAGACCCTTGCGGTACCCCTATATCAACGTATTGTTGACTTGAAACTACATTATTAAACGTGACATGTTGTGTTCTATCTGATAAGTACGATTGAATTAGCTTAACACTTTTGTGATCAAAGTTATAAACTGATTTCAGTTTTTCTAAGAGGATGCGGTGTGACACACTGTCGAACGCTTTTGACAAGTCTAAAAATATTGCTATTCCATATTCATTCTCCTCAAAACATTTTAAAGAGTTATTGATAAAGCAAGAAACTGCATTAATAGTAGACTTGTTTTTCCTAAAGCCATACTGCTTGTCACTAAATAGATTATTGCTTTCAAAGTAATTAGATATTTGGTTGAACATCAATCTTTCAAAAACCTTGGAGAATATGGGCAGTATAGATATAGGCCTATAGTTTGATATCTCTTGCGGACATCCTGACTTAAATGTAGGAATTACTGAAGCTACTTTTAACAATTTTGGGAAAGTATTTGAGGATAAAATTTGATTGAATAATTTAGTGAGTGGATAAACCAACTGACCAATATTACGTTTAATAATGTTTGGAGACATTCCAAATATATCTCTTGCTTGACTACTCTTTACTGTTTTTAATGCCTGTGCTACTTCACAGGGTGCTACTCTTTTAAAGCAGAATTTGTTGGGATTTATCTCTTTTTTACATAGGCTTATAGGATTTACTTGTGCAGTTTGTGATTTTTGGAGTTGTCATGTCCTACATTAGCAAAATATTGATTAAACATATCCGCTGTGATACTGATATCTTCACTTCTTTTGCGTCCCTGCCTATGCGAGTTGATTATCTTCCACATGGTTTTGCTTGGATTTTTGGATCTCAGTATCAGTTTATCACTAGCCTTAATTTTTGCTTCCTTAATATCGTTTCTATATTTAAGGCGTAATGAATTTCGTAAGCTTTTAAGGTGATTGTTTTATTTTTATTATAAAGATCTGTTATAAGATGAAGCTTAGTTCTCATACAATGTAAATCTTTATTAAACCACTTTGTTCCTTATAATATACACTTTATAAAAAAAACTAATTGTCCAAATATACACTTCACCGCAGAGTATGCATGAATTATCTTGATATACCTCGTGCAGCATTGTTAGGAGCGCTATACACGATAAGCACCATTATTCTTGGTGTGACATGTGGTAAATTGCGACCCATCTATCTATATGTGTATGGTGGTCAATAACTCGGTATTCACTTGGTTGCAATGTTTTGTAGCAGTCATAACATAAATGCATATGGCCAGCAAGATGATAACGAGTATGAAGGAAAATGTGTGAATAATATCGCAAATTACTCATGAAGGCATAATGGTGGAAGTAGCAATTTGTTTATCTAAGTTGGCAGACCATTCAGTATTCCACTGCACATCTTCATATGTATTATTTAGCGCTTCTAATATCGTAGAAGGCAGTAGTCCCTTTTTTCAAATTGCACCCAGTTTGGAATTATTTCACATGCTCGCCTTAGATTAGAAAGTGATAGTGGTTGGTAGCACTCCTATCATCCCAATTGTTTCGTACTGGGCTAGCAGGCATAGTGACACTGTTAAAAATAACACGCTACTATGTGCAGTTACCCCTACTTTTAAACAAAGAAATGACCTTGGAAAAAGCATATGTACAGGAAGCCCTGTGGAATAATATCATTGATGTCGGTATTGTGTAACCTTGAAAAGTGGGAAACGTGAGAAGGGAGGACATTGGAAGTGTGGGAACCTTGAGGATGTGACAACCTTGAGGGTGTGAGAACCTTGAAAATGTGGGGCCGGAAAGTTCAAGGAGTGTTTGGTGAGATCCCGACAACCCTGCAGAAACGCCGTGAATGAAGGCCTTGAAACGGTAGGATTGCTGAAGTAACGTGCAGTGTGGCGGTCAAGGTGAAGCAGGTAACCTTGACGGTAGAAATAGTGAGAAAAGGAGGATATAAATGCAGAGTGAGCACATGTGAAACTAGTATCGTATGTAATAGAGAACATATTAAGCCAAGCGGTACAAAAGGCGAAGGTTGTGAGTGTTATGAATTCAAGTGGATGTCGTAATATTTTAATTAAGAATGTGCAGTACCTTTTAAATAAAAGTAAATCGAAGTATGTTATTGTCGGTCTGTCACCCCAATTCAATTTTGAACCAGTCGTGAAACTTGGTGGATCTAAGTGTAATGGAGTGGTGTTTGATAGGTAGGAATGGCACACACTTATGGATAATCAAGGGATAATTACAAATTATTTCTACACACCTGAAGGGACATGGCTACCTACAAAGATCGTTCGAAAACGATATCGTATGAAACTATTAACAAGAAGAAAATTATACGCATCGCTGATTGTGAAGAATCAGAAATCAGTTTCGGATGGGAGTTTGTAGAACAGGTATAGAGACTTCTTAAGATAGTCAGTTACCGATTGGATTTAGTACCTACTATGGAATTTCCTGCATTTTATAATAAAATCGTACATGCGGCGGCGGAAATGCCGGATGTTGACATACACAGGTTAATAGTTCCATTACAAGATACATTTGATCTCAATGTGGCATGTGTTATGGAAATTGCAGAATTTGCCAAGGAGGAAATGGATATGATATTGACGTAGAAGTTCCGGAAGCTGTCAAGTAATAAGTAGGGGTAGCGAACATATAGAGAATAGGGATAATAATAAAGGTTTAGTGAATAAGTGGATGTGTTATAGTGCAGAGTGGTGGCCGAAGGAGGTAGACTATGTTAGAGCAGTGCAAAGACAAATATTAGAATTTGATGCTGAACATGAAAAAGTGTATGATCGGGGTACGTTTGGTGATAACTATTTAGATAATCTAGTTTATAAGTATCGTAGTGGAATACGGCTGTGTGAGAAATATTTTCAATCGCATGACGATCGTGTAGAGTGCGTTTGTTGCATTAAGCGATTAACAGAAGACCTTAGAGAAATGTCTTTGGAACAATTTGTACATAAAATAGAATGTTATTTACCGAATTGTATTTCAACAGATGGCAACAGTGAAGGGGCCTGCATTAATGAGCTCAAAAACATAGTTCACGATGTAGTAGAATGGGAGCGAAAAGGAGAATGAGAATAGTTAGCTAGAGACTCTGCACGCTTTATGAAAAGAATAAAAAAGTGTAATAAAATAATTTCAGCAGTCCTGGAAAAGCAACATCCTTATTACTTGTTTGTGAAACGCTTCAGTAGTGTATAGTGTTGTACGTATTAATAGAAATAAAAAATTTAAAATAAAAAAAGAGTTATTTATTACACAATAATATTACAATATATATAATTAATCGTACAGAACGTATTATATAATGTCTTTGTTAGAAATCCATGCGTTGTGAGAATTATCAAACCCTAACTATTTAACGAGAGAAATGTTTCTTTCACGTCGTATTACATGTTCAACCAGGTGAATGTTAGAATGTTTAACACTTTGAAGTTCTGGTTCATAGAAACGTCCTTGTATCTCTTCATCTCGACTATCACGTAATGTGTAGGTAATTGGACTGGAACGTTTCACTGCTGATATTCGAAAGACACCAGAACTCCAATTAGGCGTGTATCCCATAGAGAATATGCTTCTGTATTTGCTAATACGTACATAATCCCCCACTTTAAATTTAGGTGTCTAACGGTCAAGAACTTTATGACATTTTAAATGTTTCAAAATAGAGGCAGCATTCTTTTTCGTATAGGTTTGTATCCGGTGGTTCTATGCTTTCTTGAATTATAATCCACGACCATTTGAGGTAATATTGATAGCCATATATAGGAACCCTGCATACTGAATGTATTCCACATTATTGCTTTAAGAGCCCGATTTACACGTTCAACTATGCTACTCTTCAAGTTGGAATAACTACTGTAATGATTAATATCATTTTTTTTCATTACTTTTTTAAATTAAGCATTATAAAACTCCGTTCCCATGTCAGTTTGTATATGTGTAGGCGTCCTTTGCAAACCTGACAAAATTACATTACATTACATCTGCGACTAGTTTACCGTTCTTGCTTTTGATGGGATAAGCCCAGACGTATTTAGAAAACGCATTTATTACTACTAAAATTTATCGAAATCCTTTATTTACCCGAGCATAAGGTATCATTTCTACCAAGTCAGCTTAAAACAGATCATTTAAACCTTTAAGTACCACACAACGCCGCAGCTCTTCAACAACATCAGCTTTAATCATTTTATCACTTTGGATTGCAAACTGTATAAACTCTGGTATAGTAACTCTAATTGCGGCATTCCTAGTTATGTGGTGACCAATTACGTCGCCAGCAATCGAAAACTTTTTAGGTCAAGACCTGGATGACTCCACTTCCAATACACTACGATGCCCTCGTTACAGGGAAAGGTGTAGGTGTTAACTAAACCAGTAAGAATACTAATTCTGCTTTTACTGGCTATTCCAGTGAAAGAAATGAAATTTTCATAATGAAGATCATCAGAATGCTGAATAATAGGTTTACCAAATTTATCTATTGTCATTTGATGATGAAGGTTCCACGAAATTTATCTATTGGCATCAGTGCTGGATATCTAGTAGTATCTATAGTGATCGTCGTTGTAACAATGAAATGAAATGAATATAGTAATAGGTTTATAACCAGAAATCCTAATTTATTACTTTCGCTTTACCTAGTTTGTTAATTATATATATATATATATATATATATATATATATATATATATATATATATATATATATATATATATATATATATATATATTATACCATACAAGTTATGGTTCAGTACTACAATGGGTGGCATCCGTTTCATTCCACAAGATACTGAATTACCTATAAAAGTTATGACATCACTTTTAACAATAATCACTACCCAAAACATAGTGGTCTACTACCAGTGACGTTATATCCTCTAGTGATTCATGTAAAAATTCAATAATATTTTTGATGATGTAGCATGCCATAAACAGAATGAAATAAAGGACCATATCTGTTTTGGCAGACACCAAAACAATGATTGTTTCTATCTGTACCAAACGTATTCTTCTATTCTCAAACAGCTTATACGTGATAATGCGAATTTACTAGTTCTGTTTCAACAAAATAGCACCAATCTTAAGCATGTGTATGATGATCACGTTCATGTAGATATGACGTCTGATAGATTTAAGGACTTGTGTTTCTGTTGCTGGCGTGACAAATTTGTATTTCTTGTGATTGATAAAAGAGTGATGTTAATGCAGGTCGTTTCCGTAAGAGATTTGACTGTTACATTGCATTATAAATACTACACTACTCATGTAAACATGTAGTAGTAATGGAGGAGCGCTTAGTACAAGACATTTTGCGTGCTTGCAAGAGTACGCACAGAAATAGCTAGTTTAAAGGAAGATACTGTACTTACAGAGCGTGCAGTAGAGGCACACTTTAAACCTGTAACACAGCCATTGAAACAATTGATTACTAAACAAGATGGTTCTATCGTCAAAGCTGAATCGTTTATATCAGAATTTGGAAAAAATTAGCCTATTGCACATGAAAATGAAGTTTTTTACATCATGCGCCTAGAACATCTGGAACACGGAAGGTATTCTTGTTCCTGACGCCATTCTACAAGTTTGAGAGAAAACTGTGATTGCTGATACCACACATGATGATGATTTACAACAATTGAAATCAGAACTGTTAGCTGCTGGATCTCAACCGGCCTTTGAAGGTACCTTAGTCAGTATGAAGGATTAGCGAAATATTATGTGGAAGGTATACTTATAGATCCCGAAGACGAGTATGATTTAACATAAGGTGTACACTTTTTCCCGAAAAGAGAAACTTCTTATAGGTGATGCTGAACTAGACTTTGTTGGAAAGAATTTTCGTATCGCTCTTCCTGATGGATCATCATTAGATTTTAATGGAACTCCGGGATTATATGAGCTACTATTTAAGAAAGCTGCTACGGGATACAGAAAGGGTGATCTGCAGCAATACAATGACATTTTGCGCCGCACAAACGCTGTTCGACGTAATTATAACCCAAATGACTAAATCCAAGGAACTATAGAAAATACATTGAGATCATTAAACCATTATTCAACCTGAAAACGACCCGCTACATCAGTTATTGCACCTCCTGCCACAAGATCTCGCACATTCTGTCTCCAAAAGAGGGTGGAATGCCACTATTACGATATAATAACAAAGCGATTGAGTTTGTACCTTGGAATGATCGAATAAATTAGTGTTGGTTGAAGTTATGGATCACTCTTCAGGAATAACACTAGATACATCGAAATCATATATACATACTATTTACGAATTACGAAGCGAAAGTATAAATAAGGATCTCTGGTTAGTAAACGCTATTCGACTAATTATTCATTTCAGCTTTCATTGAGTTACAACGACGATATAACTGATACTACTACATATCCTATGCACCTGATGCCACATAGATCTCGACAATTTCGTGGAAGCCTTACATCATCAAATGACAATACGATAAATTTGGTAAACCTAATTATTCGCATTTTGGGTGATCTTAGATTATGAAAATTTCACTATACTTTCACTGGAATAATGCCAGTTACAGAAAACAGAATAATAGTATTCTTACTGGTGTAGTTAACATACACTCATCTGTAACGAGCATCTAGTGATTGCAAATTAGTCATCCAGGTCTTGATGCTAAAGTATTTCGTATTGCTATCATGACGTAATTCGGTAACCACATAACTAGAATGCCGCAATTAGAGTTATAACCAGATTTATACAGTTTGCAATTTCCTAATAGTAGATAAAATTAGTATTATATAGCTGATGTTTATATAGAGCTGCGGCGTTGTAGTGGTGATAAAGGTTTAAATGATCTCGTTTTAGCTGATTGCTAAAAGTGATACCTATGCTCAGTGTAAATAAAGAATTTCGATACAATTTAGTAGTACATTATAATGGGTTTGATCTCAAATAGTCTGCTTAACAATCAAAAGCAAGAATCGGTAAACTAGTCGCAGATGTAATTAATGTAACTTGTTATTTGAAACATTTAAAATGTCATAAAGTTCTTGACCGTAAGACACTAAATTTAAAGTGATTATGTACGTATTAGCAAATACAGAAGCATATTATCTATGGCATACACGCCTAATTGGAGTTCTGTGTCTTTCGAATATCAGCCAGTGAAACGTTCCAGTCAATTACCTACATTACGATGATAGTCGAGATGAAGGGATACAAGGACGTTTCTATGAGCCAGAACTTCAAATGTTAAACATTCTGACATTCACCTAGTTGAACATGTAATACGACGTGAAAAACATTTCTCTCGTTAAATAGTTAGGGTTTGATAATTCTCACAATGCATGGATTTCTAACAAAAGACATTATATAATACGTCCTGTACGATTAATTATATATTGTAATATTATTGTGTAATAAATAACTCTTTTTTTATTTTAAATTTTTTATTTCTATTAATACGTACAACACTATACACTACTGAAGCGTTTCACAAACAAGTAATAAGGATGTTGCTTTTCCAGGACTGCTGAAATTATTTTATTACACTTTTTTATTCTTTTCATAAAGCGTGCAGAGTCTCTAGCTAACTATTCTCATTCTCCTTTTCGCTCCCATTCTACTACATCGTGAACTATGTTTTGATTTGCAGTATACATAAACATTTTCAAAACGTAAACCACTTGGATGTTCTAATAATGTAATCATAACATTTGTTGGTCCTGATGGACCGACGATTATACCTCGTTTACAACCTCCTTTTAGTAGACCACTATGTTTTGGGTAGTGATTATTGTTAAAAGTGATGTCATAATTTTTTATAGGTAATTCAGTATCTTGTGGAATGAAACGGATGTCACCCGTTGCAGTACTGAACCATAACTTGTATGGTGGTTCTGGATTAATTAACACCTTAATAAATAAATTACCCGTGGAGTTGCATATACCTGGGTACAGATATTGTGGCCCGGGTAACGATTAGCTCGCAGTGATAGAGGTATTAACGAACTCGACGAAGTGTGTAAAGAACACGATATTGAATACTCCCAGTCACACGATCTAAGGCATCGCCGCATAGCTGATAAGGTTTTGCGAAAAAATAAATCATATTTTCTTTCATATCTTTCGACTGCTTTGAGCTAATTTTATAAAATTTCTTATATTAGGGTTTCTTGGAATGAGAAATTCAAATTTATCATCGATTTCGGTGTATTTTCTATAAGGCGCTACAAGTGGCCATTAGGACATGTTTAAACCGCTACAACTTTTTTGTACGAGACTGTAAGCGCTTTTAGTATGGAATAATAATTTTCCCTACCGTTTCTGTTTAAAAAAGGTATACCTTCTTGATATCGCTAAGAGCACCGGTTTTCGAGAAAAACGCTTCTGAAGCTACTGATGCATGCAAATTATCCAAAAGTATCAAAGTAACTTATTTGACTATCCTATTTCTTTCTTTCGCAACAACAATTAGTTTTAACTAATATCAATTAATTTTGAATCTTTTTCTCTCGTGAAAAATTTGGATAAGACGAACGGTTTAGCCAGGGAAAAATGTTTTCTAATGCATTGCACATTTGCGCAAGCGCTTTTACTTAGGTAAAAAACTTTAGTCGCCTTTGATTTTTAGTTACCATATCAACAGTTGAATTTATTTATCAAACGTTAGTTTTTTCTGTCTCTTTTCCGTTGTTAAAGATCCATAATTATGGCTCACAGTTTCACTAATTCTGAAATGGTGGATATGCTTTTAATCTATAGACTTTGCCATTGCAACGGTCGAAGAAGTGTACGAATTTATAAGGAAAAATATCCTTTCCGTAGATCTTCAAATCGGCACACTTTTGCTAATATCGAAAGACGTCTCCGCTAATATGGCAAATTTCAACCAAGCCGTGTAAATTCTCGACGCAGACGAACCGTAAGGACGGTGGAAATAGAAGAAGAGATTTTAGACGCTGTTGAAATAAATCAAAGACCAGCACGACGTGTGGATTACAATTGAAATTTCGAAATCATCAGTTCATAGTGTTTTCAAGAACAATTATTGCACCCCTTTCAGCATCAATTTCAAGTAAACATTTGGGTTGGAATTATAGACACTTTCATTATTGGTCCCTTCGTACTGCCAAATCGGCTGAATGGAGATAGGTACTTGAATTTTTTAATACAAAATTTACCTACTTTATTGGAAGATTTTCCCTTAGTCCTTCGTCGTGACCTTTAGTTTATGCATGATTGCATCCTCATTTTACTTTAGATGCAAGACAACATTTAAATGAGGTATATCCACAGCGCTGAATTGGAAGAGGAGGTGACGCACCTGTGAACTGGCCGGCTCGATCACCGGACTTGACACCCTGCGATTATTTGTATGGGGTGCTTTGAAATCAAAAGTTTATGCATCCCCAGTTAACACTCAAGAAGGATTGTTGGAAAGAATAATTC
>JARFJB010001943.1:3180000-3182500 GCA_036346205.1 Vesta saturnalis
CAATCTCTCGAGTACTTTTTTATTTGGATGAATGCGGTTGAGGTACCTTGCTGCGTAGACTCTTGAAGTCAATAAACAATTTCCATAACATTCACCAATAGTTAAAATCATATCATTTTTTCTTGCTTCGAATAAACCATTTTAACTTAAAATAATTATTTGACGTTCACCACACAGTGCAAATAATTAATACCCAATTATATTGACCTACTGTTAATTAATAATATTTGCCATATTGACAATAGCACCCTAGATTAGAATTCAGCTTGGTAGCACAGTTTTTTGTCATTACAATACACATAAGTAATTTTTTAATTAAAAATTACTGCATACTAACTTGAAATATGTGTACACATACACACAAAAGAAGAAATATATTAGCAATTACTCGATTCAACACAAACATTATTTGTAAAAACATTTACCATAAAAAAAATTAAATTTCAAAATTACCGCAATAAGTATGAAACGTGAAGGTTTAGGTATATGATACCTTAATACTTTTTGGAAGATCATTGAATTGGTCCCATGGCTGATATAAAATATACTGGCTATTCCATTCGAGATTAGGCAGATATTATAGTTTGAATGTATTAATCATACAAACGAACAATCTGACCAGCCAATATAGTATTTATCGCAATTAAATTGAAAAATAAATCAACGAAACGGTCTATTTTCGAGATCCCGAAGCAGTTTCGACAAAATTAGTTTCGTATTGTAACAATTAAATCTTTTCCAAAACCTTGCAATTTAGGCAAAACCAAAATAAGTTGAACTCCTCTACACTTACGTATAGGAAACCCTAACGAACGTTAATCTTATTTTTCATACTTAAGTCAAAAATTTGATAAAATATGGGACAGTCCATTTAAAAATACATAACATTGATATGCCACTCTTTTTGAAGCACCCTGTATATTTGAAATTATTTTAAAAATGTAGCCTTAATCGACCTACATAATATCAATGCAAAAAAATAAAAAAAATATATCAGGTTACCAGATAAAACTCCCTGGCGTCCGTCGTGACTCACCCTGCACACACACGCACGCATGCACGCACGAACGCACGCACACACACACGACACACACACAGACACAGACACAGACACAGACACAGACACAGACAGACACAGACACATACAAAGACACAGACAGACACAGACACAGACACAGACACAGACACAGACACAGACACACCAGACACAGAACACAGAAACAGAAACAGACACAGACACAGACACAGACACAGACACAGACAACAGACACAGACACAGACACAGACACAGACACAGACTGACACAGGACACAGACACAGACACAGACACGGACACGGACACGGACACGGACACGGACACGACACGAGACACGGACACAGACACAGACACACGACACAGACACAGACACAAGACACAGACACAGACACAGACACAGACACAGACACAGACACAGACACAGCACAGGCACAGACACAGACACAGACAGACACAGACACAGACACAGACACAGACACAGACACACGACACAGACACAGACACAGGACACAGACACAGACACAGAACACAGACACAGACACAGACACAGACACAGACACAGACACAGACACAGACACAGACACAGACACAGACACAGACACAGACACAGACACAGACACAGACACAGACACAGACACAGACACAGACACAGACACAGACACAGACACAGACACAGACACAGACACAGACACAGACACAGACACAGAACACAGACACAGACACAGACAGACACAGACACAGACACGACACAGACACAGACAGACACAGACACAGACACAGACACAGACACAGACACAGACAGACACAGAACGACAGACACAGACACAGACACAGACACAGACACAGACACAGACAACAGACACAGACACAGACACAGACACAGACACAGACACAGACACAGAAGACACAGACACAGACACAGACACAGACACAGACAAGACACAGACACAGACCAGACACAGACACAGACACAGACACAGACACAGACACAGACAGACAACAGACACAGACACAGACACAGACACAGACACAGACACAGACAGACACAGACACAGACACAGACACAGACACAGACACAGACACAGACACAGACACAGACACAGACACAGACACAGACACAGACACAGACACAGACACAGACACAGACACAGACACAGACACAGACACAGACACAGACACAGACACAGACACAGACACGAACAGACAGACACAGACACAGACACAGACACAGACACAGACGAACAGACACAGACACAGACGAGACACAGACACAGACACAGACAGACACAGACACAGACACAGACACAGACACAGACAGACACAGACACAGACGACACAGACACAGACAGACACAGACACAGACACAGACACACAGACACAGACACAGACACAGACACAGACACAGACACAGACACAGACACGAACACAGACACAGACACAGACACAGACACAGACACAGACACA
>JARFJB010001943.1:3187500-3325000 GCA_036346205.1 Vesta saturnalis
AGACACAGACACAGACACAGACAGACAGACACAGACACAGACACAGACACAGACACAGACACAGACACAGACACAGACACAGACACAGACACAGACACAGACACAGAACAGACACAGACACAGACACAGACACAGACACAGACACAGACACAGACACAGACACAGACACAGACACAGACACAGACACGACACAGACACAGACACAGACACAGACACAGACACAGACACAGACACAGACACAGACACAGACACAGACACAGACGACAGACACAGACACAGACACAGAACAGACACAGACACAGACACAGACACGACACAGACCGACACGACACAGACAAGACACAGACAGACACAGACACAGACACAGACACAGACACAGACACAGACACAGACACAGACACAGACACAGACACAGACACAGACACAGACACAGACAACAGACACAGACACAGACACAGACACAGACACAGACACAACAGACACAGAACAACAGACACAGACACAGACACAGACACAGACACAGACAACACAGACACAGACACAGAACACAGACACAGACACAGACACAGACAAGACACAGACACAGACACAGACACAGACACAGACACAGACACAGACACAGACACAGACACAGAACAGACACAGACACAGACACAGACACAGACACAGACACAGACACAGACACAGACACAGACACAGAACAGACACAGACACAGACACAGACACAGACACAGACACAGACACAGACACAGACACAGACACAGACACAGACACAGACACAGACACAGACACAGACACAGACACAGAACACAGACACAGACACAGACACAGACACAGACACAGACACAGACACAGACAGACAACAGACACAGACACAGACACAGACACAGACACAGACACAGACAGACACAGACACAGACACAGACACAGACAACACACAGACACAGACACAGACACAGACACAGACACAGACACAGACACAGACACAGACACAACAGACACAGACACAGACACAGACAAGAACAGACACAGACACAGAACAACAGACACAGACACAGAAACAGACACAGACACAGACACAGACACAGACACAGAAGACACAGACACAGACACAGACACAGACAAGACACAGACAAGACAGACACAGACACGACACAGACACAGACACAGACACAGACACGACGACAGACACGACACGGAACACAGACACAGACACAGACACACACAGACAAGACAGACACAGACAGCACAGACACAGACACAACAGACACAGACACAGACACAGACAGAAGACAGACACAGACAAAGAACAGACAGACACGAACAGACACGACACGACAACAAGACAGACACGACAGACACGACCGACACAACACAGACACAGACACAGACACAGACACAGACACAGAACAGACAAGACACAGACACAGACAAGACACAGACACAGACACAGACAGACAGACACAGACACAGACAGACAAGACACAGAACAGACACAGACACAGAACAGACACAGACACAGACACAGACACACAGACACAGACAACACAGACACAGACACAGACACAGACACAGACACGACACAGACAGACACAGAATACAGACACAGACACAGACACGAACACAGACACAGACAGACACAGACACAGACACAGACACAACACAGACACAGAACAGACAAGACACAGACAGACAAGACAGACACAGACACAGACACAGACAGACACAGAACGACACAGACAGACAGAACGACACAGACACAGACACAGACACAGCACAGACACAGACAGACACAGACACAGACACAGACAGACACAGACACAGACAGACACAGACACAGACAGACACAGACACAGACACAGACACAGACACAGACAAGACACAGACACAGACACAGACACAGACACAGACAGACAGACACAGACACAGACACAGACACAGACACAGACACAGACACAGACACAGACACAGACACAGACACAGACAACGACACAGACACAGACAGACAGACACAGACTGACACGACACGACACAGACACGACACAGAACAGACACAGACACAGACACAGACACAGACACAGACACAGACACAGACACAGACACAGACACAGACACAGACACAGACACAGACACAGACACGAGACACAGACACGACACAGACAGACACGGACACGACACGACACAGACACAGACAACACAGACAGCACACACGACACAGACGCGACACAGACACGACACACGACACAGACACAGACACAGACAGACACAGACACAGACACAGACACAGACACAGACACAGACACAGACACAGACACAGACACGAGAAACAGACACAGACACGACACGACACGGACACGGACACGACACAGACACGACACAGACACGACACGACACAGACACGACACGACACGACAACACAGACACAGACACAGACACAGACACAGACACAGACACAGACACAGAC
Source organism: Vesta saturnalis (assembly GCA_036346205.1). Lineage (NCBI taxonomy): Eukaryota > Metazoa > Arthropoda > Insecta > Coleoptera > Lampyridae > Vesta > Vesta saturnalis. The sequence goes on from JARFJB010001943.1 coordinate 3,189,965, forward strand.
ACAGACACAGACACAGACACAGACACAGACACAGACACAGACACGACACAGACACAGACACAGACACAGACACGACACAGACACAGACACAGACAAACAGACACAGACACAGACACAGACACAGACACAGACACAGACAGACACAGACACAGACACAGACACAGACACAGACACAGACACAGACACAGACACAGACACAGACACAACACAGACACAGACAGACACGAACGACACAGACACAGACACAGACACAGACAGACACAGACACAGACACAGACACAGACACAGACACAGACACAGACACAGACACAGACACAGACACAGACACAGACACAGACACAGACACAGACACAGACACAACAGACACAGACACAGACACAGACACAGACACAGACACAGACACAGACACAGACACAGACACGACAGACACAGACACAGACACAGACACAGACACAGACACAGACACAGACACAGACACAGACACAGACACAGACACAGACAGACACAGACACAAACAGACACAGACCGACACAGACACAGACACAGACACAGACACAGACACATGAACACAGACACAGACACAGACACAGACACAGACGACACAGACACAGACACAGACACAGACACAGACACAGACACAGAACAGACACAGACACAGACACAGACACAGACACAGACACAGACACAGACACAGAACACAGACACAGACACAGACACAGACACAGACACAGACACAACAGACACAGACACAGACACAGACGAACAGACACAGACACAGACACAGACACAGACACAGACACAGACACAGACACAGACACAGACACAGACACAGACACAGACACAGACACAGACACAGACACAGACACAGACACAGACACAGACACAGACACAGAACACAGACACAGACACAGACACAGACACAGACACAGACACAGACACAGACACAGACACAGACACAGAACACAGACACAGACACAGACACAGACACAGACACAGACACAGACACAGAACAGACAGACACAGAACAGACACAGACACAGACACAGACACAGACACAGACACAGACACAGACACAGACACAGACACAGAACAGACACAGACACAGACACAGACACAGACACAGACACAGACACAGACACAGACACAGACACAGACACAGACAGACACAGACACAGACACAGACACAGACGACACAGACACAGACACAGACACAGACACAGACACAGACACCAGACCAAGACACAGACACAGACACAGACACAGACACAGACACAGACACAGACACAGACACAGACACAGAACAGACACAGACACAGACACAGACACAGACACAGACACAGACACAGACACAGACAGACAAGACAAAAACAAACACAAACACAAACACAAACACAAACACAAACACAAACAAAACAAAACACGAACAAAACAAAACACAAACACAAACACAAACACAAACACAAACACAAACACGAACACGAACACAAACACAAACACAAACACACACACAAACACAAACACACACAACCACAAAAATTGGTGCATCGAACAATGGAGACAGGTGTTGTTGACCGTTGAGTCCAAATTCTAATTTTTGGTAGCAAACGATGAACGTACTGCCGCAGAAAATCTGATGAACGACACGCACCTCAATGGGCAAAGCCAACAGTTAAACTTTGGACGCATTATTTAAGATAAAAAGAAGCTGAATGCACTCTTAAGATCATGGAATGGCAAACCACAATCGCCGCATGCAAGTGCTATCGGGTTGTTGTGGTATGAGCTGGACAGAGATGTATGAAAACTGCGTCCAACCAGCGAATCTCACTTATGAGAATGTCTTCAGCAGGGTTGGCAACAGTTCCGACCATAAAGACTCCATAAATTGGTGGAAAGAGTGCCCAGATTTTGTGGGGCCATCATCAAGTCGGAAGGCCAACGTAATTAAAGCGATAAATAAAAAATTCGATTTTTCCAAGTGAGTTCAAGCTTTTGTAGGGCACAGTGTGTGTGTCTGTGTGTGTGCGTGTAGGTGGGTGTGTGTGTATGTGCGTGCGAGCAAGCGCGCGCGCGTGCGTGCGCGCGTGTGTGTAGTGTGAGGCACGACGGGCGCCAGGGAGTATTATGAGATAACTTGATATATTTTTTAATATTGTTGCAGGGCTATTATGTAGGTCGATTAAAGCTACACTTGTAAATAATTTCAAATATACAGGGTGCTTAAAAAAAGTGGCATATCAATATTACGTATATTTAAATGGAATGTCCCATATGTTATCACATTTTTTAATTAAGTATGAATAATGTAGTATCAAGTATCACTTATATCCAATAGTCTGCAGGAAGATAGCGAGGGAACCTAGCCCAATGAAGTGTTATTACAAAAATGATGATTGCAGTAGTCCTCATCCGACATTTACTAGAATCAAGTATGTCGTTCATGTACATAACTTACTATCGTAACTAACTATCAGAGATAAGTAAAACAGGAATAATTCTTGAACCCTATAACGCATTCTGTTTGGTGTGTACATACTAGGATCTGCACATGTCCTCCAATCTAAATTTCTTTATCCGATGGTCCCACTCGAAATCCTGTAGTAATCTAACTTAAATTAACTTATAATTATCTTAACCTAATTAATCGTATTTTCGTCTGAGTAATAGAGTTTAAGGTCTTTATGTGCCAAACTCCGATATCTTTACCGTCTTCGTTAAATAACCGCTAAGTTAGATGCCCCGTAACTTCTCTCACTACATTTCTGGTATTTAGGAGCCAATTTTTTTTTGCAATCCTTACTGGCATCCGACAGGGTGTAATTGCGCTTCCAGACTGTCTCGCCTTTCTTAAATTTCAATGGTCTTTTATGAGGATTATAGGTCTTTGAATTTCTCGTATATACTGCGTGCAGTTTTTGCTTTATGCTGTTATACAGATCAGAAAGCTGGTTAACGTCTTCTACTAACTTCTCGAGATAGTTAATGGATAGTTCTTCTTTTAAATTACTTAGTTTCCCATAATACGAACCAGAGATAGGCATAGATCTTCCAAAGTTCCAGAAAGAAGGGGTGTAACCTGTAATATCGTGTACTGCATTTCTTTTCGCATGAACTATCCTATAAATTTCTACATCCCACAGTTTGCGATTTTTTACGTACGATCGAACAGCTGTTCCTATTACACGGTTTACACGCTCAACAAAATTGACTTGCGGATGATAAGACGCATTAAACTACAGTTGTTGAACTACATATTGTTTTATAAATTTTCTAAATTCCGAACTAATGAACTGGGGACCGTTATCTATCATACATATTTGTGGGATGCCAAAAATAAGGAAGACATCGTTTTCAAGAAACGTTATTATAGATTTAGCGGTAGCTCCGCGCATTGCTCGTTCAAGAGTAAATTTAGCGAACCAATCTGTGACCACTAACAGCATTGTGTTTCCATTGACTGAACGTGGAAAAGTACCCATAAGATCGATAGATAGTCACTGGAATGGAAAACTAACTTTTTTTTCTCTTCTCATAAATCCTGGTCTAGCAAAATTGTAAGATTTGCTAGCAGCACATACTTCGCATCGTTTTACATATCTAATAATATCGATCCTCATCTTTGGCCAGTAATATTGGTCACATAGTTTGTTGAAGGTTTTAGTAATACCCAAATGAGCGGATCATCACGAAAAGTTTTTATTAGTTCACTTCTTCGTGAACTAGGCACGATTTGCTTCCATTCAATTAGGTATGCGTAATATTATGTTTATTAGGCCCTAACTTATAAAGTATACGTTCATCAATTCGTCAATCAGGATATTTATGGGATCCTCGATTACTTTCGCTAACATTTTCTTATACCATGCATCGAAATCACAGTCTTCTGGTGGTAAGGAAGAAATTTCAACTGAAGCTCTAAACAAGGCATCAGGAACCAAGTTATGCTTTCCTTTTCTACGTTTGATGTCAAATGTGTATTGAGACATTTTCACGCTCCATCTAGCTAATCGCCCCGTGGGTTCTTTAATGTTATTCAACCATAGCAGGGAGTAATGATTCGTGTAGATAGTGAAGTGCGTACCGTCTATGTATCCTCAAAACCTTTCTATGGCGAATAAAACTACAAGATACTCTCTCTCAGTCACTGAGTAATTTCGCTCAGCTTTGCTTAATGTCCGAGAAGCGTAAACAATTATTTTTGCTTCATCGCCTTCTTCTTGACTTAAAATGCCACCAACGCCGTAATTCGAAGCGTCATATTGCAGAATAAAAGGTTGACTGAAACCTGGGCTTGACAAAATGGGTGCAACGACTGTAGAAAAGTTGGGAAAGCATCTGCGGAACCAAGAACTCATACCAAGAAATCGCTTTATTTCGGTTACTGTTTTTGGGCCAGGATATTCAGTAATAGCTTCAATCTTCTGGGGATCCGTGTGTAATCCATCCTTATCAACAACATACCCCAAGTAGGTTAAAGAGGGTTTACAAAACTCACTTATCAAAATTGATGGTTAGGTTGGCGTCCTTAACCGAAGATAAATATCCTTCAGCATGTTAATATGCCCATCAAAATTTGAGGAGACTAAAATTATGTCGTCAAGATAAACAAGCAGGTTTTCTCCTATTAAAATCCGAATATGGTGTCTATAAGACGTTGTTGTGTCGCGGCTGCATTGACAATACCAAAAGGCATGACTGTATATTCAAATAATCCGCGACGGGGTACAGTGAAGGCCGTTTTTTCGCACGAATCAGCGTGAAAAGGGATTTGGTAGAATGCTTGCTTAAAGTCGATAGAACTAATGTACTTGGCATCCTCAATTTATCCAAAATAGAAGAAATATAGGGAAGCGGGTACGCGTCTTTTTTTGTAACTGCATTTAGTTTCCTACCATCAAAACAAAGGCGATAACTTCCATCTTTCTTTTTACTAAGAGCATAGGCGAAGACCAAGGTGACGTAGAAGGACGTATCGTTCCCATCGATAACATTTTATCGAGCTCCTTGTCAGCATGAACCTGCATAGCCGATGATAAAGGGAAGCACCGCTGTTTTATATGGAGGGCGTCGCCAGTATCTATTTTATGTACTATTTTAGTTGTTTTGCCCAAAATTGGACAGGAAATTTCTTTGAATAGTTCGACAGTGCGTGAAAGAATATAATTGCCTGTTTAGGATCTAAATCTTCAACCCCCTGAATAGTTTTTAAAGAGAATAATTCTGAAACAGTGAAACTATCTCGAGAAAAATCGGTTTTTATACCGAAACTGTAACAGAAATCTATACCAAGAATCAGACTAGCCTCTATACTATCAGAAACATGTGAATTTATAGTTTTAGTCACACCTTCCACACTGATGGGTAACTTAACTGTTCCCAAAACATTTTGGTATTGACCATCAGCGGTTTTTAAAGATTTGGTCCCAAAAGTTCTCATTAAACGGAGATCATATTCTTTAATTAAAAAGATTCCTAACTTTTCTAAAATTGTTTGGTTTGCACCAGAATCAAAAAGAGACTTTATTTGAGTTTGAAAAATGTTAACAGTCACGTATGGCCAATTATCATTATTTTTATGAGAAAACATTGTAGAAACTGTGATATGTTGTTTATAAAATTCATGTACAGTTTTTAACAAAAACTTCCATTGTATACTATCGGTCTGTAAATGTTCATCAGTAGGGGTAAAGCGACCCCTTTACAGGGTTTTTTGGTTACAACGAGGAAATTTTTAGAAATAGGCATTGGGATGTCCACAAACGAAACAAAAAACTTTCTTTTCATCGGAAAGACAGGTTCTGAATGTGCACCCTTTGTCTTGGCAGTTCCAGCAGACTAATTACGGGTTGACTCTGTTAAAATATCTTTTAGTGGGGTAAACATTTTTTAGGTACGTTTCCTGATGTGCTAGTTTATCATCAGATGGTTCTAGTCTATTCAAACGATTAAAAATATGAGGTAGTCTGGTATTTAACTTACTGTATTCAGAAATATTTGGAGACTGAATATAATTATTTACTAATGTCCCTAATTCAATCAGCTTTTTTCCGCAAACATCGAGTTCTAGTTTTATGTCAAAGACAACGGGTGTATAAGATGCTATTAAAGAAACATTCATTTTTTCTAATGCAATGTTACCACAAAGGGATCTGCGTTTTACATCAACAGTCATACCCTCGGGATTAATATTCCTCCACCGAAGTTTATGAGACAATTCATCCACTCTTAACGCATTAACATTCATGATGAAATTGTTAAAAATTAAATCGTAAATATGTATTATTTAAATTCAAAAAAAGATTTACATCTAGATCACTCCAAAAATCGAGACTCCATGTTGCTATGCGCCACATTTTAAAACCACTAATGTTGGTTATAATGAAAAATATTATTAAGTAACATGAACGGGTTAATAACGCTGGGTTCGTGCCTATAATCAATTAAAATAGGTTTAACCTAATATTTATTTACAGAAATCATTAATTAATGACTGTAACATTTACGTACGGTCTTCAACCACTAAATAGGTACATAAGTAGTGTACCTTACTAATAAAATGTGCACAAGAATAAGGGAAAATACAATCGTATAATCTTACACTTTAACCACCAGCCTTGTTTCAAATTATTCACAAATAAATCAGATCATTAGCGTTATGTTAAATAAACAATTTAAATTAACGAATTATTTTAAAATGTTCTGTCGTACACGATGATCAAAACTGAAAATAACTTAAATTGAAAGTAATAGAAAAAATGTATAAACTCAACTGTACTTTAAGTACCTAAATTTAATAAATATTTTTATAAGCTGACCTCTAATGATTGGTTGGAATATCAAGAATTAAAATGGAGAAACACTTATCTGTAGCGGGTTTTTCTTTCCGGTGTTATCCGACGTTGATGAATATGGCAATTCCCAAAAATATTAGTCTGTTCTTAATTCAAACATTTCGGTAGTATTTAAGTAAAATTATTCGCAGTCATTTTTCACAGTTAATCCTTTATCTATTGGCGCGCTTCCTGATACAATATTGAACTTGAACCTTGTTTGATTTGAAAATTTCGAAAAATACAAATGCTAATGACGAATTTCCCAGACCAAATTGCGATATTTTTAGCGGGTTTCCCCAAAATTCCGGTTACTTCGTATCAAAACAACATGCGAATATGAGTAGTACGGAAAAAAAGCTAAAAATTGTTATAAGTTTTGGGTAATTAAAAGAATGTAACTTACGCCTCGTTAAGAAGACCTTCCAATCAAAAATAAAGTAATTAAAATTTATCACATTCTCAATAATCAAATCCGCAATTTGTGAAGTAAATTTTGATACATGTAATGCATGCAACGTTTAATTTCAAAGTCCTTTTTAAAAATACTCATTTGGAGGACGTTCCTAATCATTATTGATATGTGCCTTTTAAATTTGAATATGATTATTCTGTCGTAAGATGGAGTATGCGTGTAGAAAATCTTTAAAAATACACAAACGAATTAATCGTAATTAAATCGTTACAGGTTTCCTATACGTAAATATAGAGCGTTTTGACTTACTTTGATTTTTCTTAAATTGCAAGGTTTTGGAAAAAAATTGATTGTTATAATACGAAACTAATTTTGTCAAAACTGCTTCGGGATCTCGAAAATAGACTGTTTCGTTGATTTATTTTTCAATTTAATTGCGACAATTCCACTCATATATAAAAAATGCCATTTAACATTACAAAAATCGTAGTTTGTTATCGGATAAATAGGAAGGAACAGAAATGATACTGGATAAAAAAATCGGATAAATTACGTTACCATAGCAACGCAAGCATTTATCTTTATGTATGAAGCGTCGCGTCAGTTTGACAATTTTAAATATTGATAGTTGATCAATAGTTATAAAAATTAACAAATATGTCGAGATTTGGAAATATATGTCAAACAGAAATAATAAATGAAATTGAAAATTGTATACCTGCAAATACAAAAAAAAGCCAATCGTCTAGTTGGAATCAATTCAGTGAATTTTGTAAACAACGGAATTTTAGTTTGGAAAGTGAGCAGCCATTGAAAGATGTGGCAAGAATATTGATGGATTGGGGTTTCAATATGAAAAAAAAAGCAGGGAGGATTATAAAGAATATGTTGTGAAAACAATGTGGAACACAACAGCTAAAATGCTGCAAAATATGTATTTTGAAAAATTTAATGTTAATTTACCGACTTTACCGACTCTGTGTTTAAGAAATCCCGCGATGCGCGTAATTCTAGGCGAAAAAAGTTACAAAGTAATGTAGAAAAACGTAAAAATAGTTCAGTTGCATTAACCAAAAGTGAAATTGTTAAAATGGCACTAATATGGAATGTAGATAATCCGATTGGTCTTTTAAAAAGATTTTTTTCATATCGCTGCCTATGGATTAGCTTGGCGAGGAGGTGAGGCAGCGAATTGCAAGGTGCACTACTTTAAAGAAGAAAAATCAAATAATGGCGATTTAACTGGTCGCATTGAATATAATACAGTCTTTTCTAAAACATGTCAAGGTGGCTCAAACAAGTGCACTGATAGTAAATGGCTAATAAAGAACCCAGAAAACTCTAATATATGCCCAGTAACTTTGTTTTATAAAATCCTGTCACATAGACCAAACCATATTACAACCATATTACAACCGATAGATTTTTTTTAACTCCTAATCCGTTTTGGAAAAATGATGCATCAAAAGGTTCGTACAAGAATGTCCCTATAGGAATCAACGAAATTCTTAAGTGGACGAAAATTTCAGCTAAGAAAATCGGACTTGATATTAAAAATAAAAAAATTTCTAATCATTCTCACCGCTCCAGCACTGTGTCAAATGTAGCAAAAGCAGGCATTAACGAGCAAGAATTAATTAAAATCACCGGACATTCTTCTTCACAGTCCATAAAAGCTTACTTACAACTTGATCAAGAACATCATTCAAATCTTGTGACAACTTTGAGATCTGCGTCAATAACGGAGTCAACGTCGACTGGAAAAATTGTATACAATAACTGTGTATTTAATTATTGTTCTTTTTAAGTATTGCTTTCATAAATAATTATTGTTCTATAGTTTGTTAAATAAAGTTTATTTGAATTGAGTTTGAACGTACCTAGTCTATTCATGGAATTGTCTTACCAAATACCACTCGACCTCAGATTTAGCAGGATATTTTTGAATGTCTCATACTTACTTCATATAGTATTTAACTCGAGCTGTTCAAAAATCACTCGTGATTTGCAACGCTCTCGTTAGAATTTATGTCAAAACACTCTACCGTTAAATTGCAATGTAAGTATTACTATACCTCAAATATAATCGGCTAGTAATCTGATCTTGTGATTACTATGTCATAAATACTATCTATTGGCTGTCAGATTGTTTCGATGTAGAATTAATACTTCAAACTATAAGTATCCTGGCTACTTCATCTCGTAGTATGGAATTACCTTATTTTTATATCTGGTCAATGTGACCAATTTAATGATCTTCACATTAAAGTACTAAGGTATCTCTTGTGACTACATTCACATTTTCATAGTTACTGAGGAATTTTAATTTAAAGTATTTTTTATGGTAAATGATTTAATATAGTAATGTTTGTCAATCATTGTTTTGAATTGAAGTAATTGAGCTAAGATATTTCTTCTTTTGTGTGAATTATCACATATTTCAAGTTACTACGCAGAAATTTTAATTTAAAATATACTATATGTTATTGTAATCACAAAAAACTGTGCAACCAAGCTGACTTCTAATCTAGTGTGCTATAGCCAATATGGCAAATATTATTAATTAACAGTAGGTCAATATAATTGGGTATTAATTATTTACACTGTGTGGTGAACGTCAAATAATTATTTTAAGTTAAAATGGTTTATTCGAAGCAAGAAAAAATGATATGATTTTAACTATTGGTGAATGTTATGGAAATTGTTTATTGACTTCAAGAGTCTACGCAGCAAGGTACCCCAACCGCATTCATCCAAATAAAAAAGCTGCAAACGTTTCGTATGACAGGAATTGTCGCTTACCTAAAACAGGAAAAGTGGTAACCGATAACGAAAATAACGAGTTTTTGGTATTAGGTTCCGTGGTTGATAATCCAAATCAAGTGTCTCCAGAATTTTAAGGAAACACATATACCACCCATAACATATCCAACTTCATCAATATTTATATGGAACAGATTTGTTTAACAATCCTCGAAAAAATCGGCGAAGAATATAATTTTGATCAATACGTGTTGTTTCTCGACGAGGTAACGTTTCATAGGAATGGCCATGTTAATCGTTATTACTACCATTATTCTGATACCGAAAACAATGTACCCATACGACAGATCACCAGAATCGATGGAATATTAATGTGTATGGTGGAACAATTGGCGATGAAGTTATTGGTCCATATTTCTTCGACGGTACTTTAAATGGTCGCAAATGCTTCAATTTTTTAAAAAGCGACTGTTGGATACTTTGAGAAAATGTTCCATTACACGTACAAAAAATTTTGTGATAATTAGATGGTGCACCTGCGCATTTTTCACGACATTGTAAGGTTGCGTTGACGCACCCTGTATGTAGGATGTTATAATGACGTGTATTACGTGTTTTGAGTACGGGTGTATTGAGCTTGAACAAAAAAAAAATTTTTTTTTGTGTGTATGCATAATGTATGTGGGTGGGTGATACGCCACTGGCAATTTAGGAGAAATATCATTCAGTATGCAGATACGTGTATTTGAATGTTATAGAGACATTGGTGTTGGAATAAATAGATTCTGATGAATGTAAATGTGAACAGAAATTTGTCGATGGGACGATGTTTGCTACTGTTGACTACTTAATAAGAAATGGAATGCTGGAGGATAAAGGAGTAATCTTGGCCGGAAGATGTAAGTGTATAAGTGTAGAATGTTTTAGAAAATATGTAGAGAAAGATTTGGTATGTTTAATTGTTAATTATAGAAAGTTCTCGTAATGTTGTGCAATCAGTTTTGAGAATACGTGTAAGTATATAGGATTTGAGACCTTAGACTGTACTTATTTTTGCAAATGTTGTGAAAGAAGGACGAGCGCATGTGAGAGATAAACGTTGAAAGTTGTGTAATGGTCCAGAGTGGCCACTGAATGAATGTGATAACGAGAAATGGCTTCTCCATAAAGTAATTGTAAAATTTGCAGGTAAAAGCAAACATGGCGATGTATAATAGTTATAAGCGTGTTTGTGCAGAGGGTAGCATCAGTCGGCACTAAGAAAGTTTGAGTGAATACCATTGGTGAATATAGCGAGGAAGTCAGACATGTTTAAAGATGGATGGCTTAAGGTATAAATAGGAAAGTCAGAGATTGACGTTATCTTTTTGCTGTTTGCTTTTTGGTGAGAGCTTGGTGGAAGACGCGCGCGCGAGGTGAAGTGTGAAATCAGAATGGGTTGAGTTGGAGTTATATTTGTGAATAATATTGAAGGCGGTCATTGTTTAAACAACTGCGTAACCCGAAAGGGGATGAATCGTATAAGACATTCATAAATAAAACAATTAATAAAATTCAGATTGAAGATAAAATCAGTTTATTTTTCTTCAAGAAAAAGTGCGTATGCAGATTTATAGAAAGATAACAGTTGTTACGTTATAGTGTTGAGTGCGGCGCGTGAGCTTGTAATGATCTTTAGTTAAAATTATTTATGGGACCACCTTTAAGTGAACGAAATATTCGTAGTAAATTGAGCCAATGTTAAGGTAATTTTATATGACATTAAAAGTTTATTTGTGTAAGGAAGGACTAAATTGTCCTAAAGGTTGCGAGAAACTTTAAAGAGGCAACCAAACGTGTACAGATTACTACGTTATTGGAGTAATAACCTCGCATAGTTGGACTAATCGCGAGTGCAGAAAGGAATAAGTGTTTACGAAATTGTGGAGTACTTGTTATGTGCCTTCAGGCAATCTATGGATACACATGGACTACAAATAATTGGTTTACGGGAAGAGAGAGAAGAAAGAAGAGCGAGGGATGAACGGACAGTCTTTAAGTAAGAATTACATTTAAGAACCTTGAACATTCAGTTGAGAACGATTATCTTTTTGGTTAGTTTAATTTGCGTATTGTTGTGTAATTTTTTTTTAATTAATGTTGAAGGAAAAAGGTAATCGATCTCGAGTTGTGTTGTATTGGCTGTTTTAGTAGTAAGAATTTTTGCAGAAACGCAAATTTGTATTTACAGTGGTTTTCAACCACGCCGTTGTGTATGAAAACATTTGTTTATTATTTTGTGCAGGACAATATATATTTATCGTTAACTTTTATTCTGTTGTTTGTTTAGCCAGTTATGAGATACATTTGTGACGTTTACTTAATTGGTGACCTAGTTTTTGACAAGTTAAATGTAGACTTTGCATATTTTGGTTTTAAGATTAATGAACAACCTGAAAGGTTATATTTGCCAGGTTAATTTCAAAAAGAAAATTTTTATGTTAGTTTCGTTTAACGCTAATGACGGATCAGCTGTTGATTTAAAAATTTCATTAAGTATAACTAAGAAATGGAGTTTTGAGAACTTACATATTTGCGAATGTCTCATACGATTCAGAGGTATCATAAAGGAACAATTATTAAGCCGATGACATTGATTTTCTTTTGGTTAGGAATTTTAAAAATTAATTATCGATCATTGAATGAAGAAATATTTTATGCATTAGTAGAGAGATTTAACTTTATATGTATACGAGGGATACGTAGAAAATATTCAGTTAACGTGTTATAACTTTGGTATTCTGGATGTACAGGGTACAATCAGGAAGTTTGTGACGACCCGTGTATTTCAGTTTTTTTTTATAACTGTTGGTTACGTGAATGCAGTTAAATTTGAATGATCAATTTTGTTTTGGAAGTTTTGATTTACGAGGGTATTCAAAAAGTTTCTAGTAACCTGGGTAGTACTAAATATATTTGAGTTTGAGTTGAATTGTTTGGGACGAATGTTTGTTGTAGGACCCTCGTGTGAGAGTTTACTGAGTAAGCACAATCCTACTTTCCACAATCAAGTAGGGTTAATTAACACCCAGCTTAAGACAATTATTTTAGCAAAGTTTCGATTGTGGTGGCGCCTGGAGACATATTTTCCCGGACTGAGCTGTTTGAAGATCGGTGTAAGGTGTTTGAGCGTATTAATCATTCATTTTACTTATTATTTCGACCACGCCCATCTCCCTGTTAGCTGGCTTGGCAACCCGCTTACATTAGTAACCCCTAGTGCGGTTTGAACGTGTAACAACATTTAAGGGAATATTTAGACCGAAAATTTCTTAACAAATGGATCGAAAGAGGTGGCCCAATTTGCTGGCCTCCTAGATCTCCAGACCTCATTCCGATGGATTAAAAATCTAGTGTATGCTACTCCTCCTACTACTGCAGAAGACATGAATTAAAAATTTATTTGGAATCGTCACTCCTGTTATGCTGAAAAATGTAAGATGTTCGCTTGAAAAGAGAATAGCTCTCTGCATTGAAAAAGATGGTAGTCATTTCGAGCAATTATTATAATAGTTATGTTAAATTGCTAAGAATAATAATATTATTTAATATATTCGTGATATTGTTAAATATTGTTGAATAACTTTGAAACGTGAAGGTTTAGGTACAAGATACCTTAGTACTTTTTGGATGATCATTGAATTGGTCATATGACATATCTAAAATATAAAGGGTGTTCCATTTAATATAAGGAAGACATTATAGTTTGAATGTATTAATAATACAACCGAAAAATCTGAACACCCAGTATAGTATTATTCGCAAATAAATTGCCAAATACATCCACGAAACAGACTACCTTCGAGATGCTGAAGCAGTTTCAATAAAGTTAGTTTCGTTTGGTAACAATTATTTATTTTCCAAAACCTTGCAATTTAAGAAAAATCAAAATAAATCAAAACGCGTTGTATTTAGGTATAGGGAACCCTAACGAAAGCCTATCTTATTTTTCATACTTAATTCAAAAATGTAATAAACTATAGGGCATTCAATTTAAAAAAAAAACATAACTTTGATATGCCACTCTTTTTTGAAGCACCTAAGTAGAACAGGGGCACCTTCCGCCATCTTGGATTTTGACGTCACAAGACCGCCCACGTGGGAGACCGTATTTTACACCCCTATGGTTTCTTTTCGGAGACCTTTCTTAAACCCCTTTTCATCCCTAATTATTTTTGTTTTCACACAACCACGTGTGAGACCGTATTTTCCACCCCTATGGTTTCTTTTCGGAGGCTTATTTCAACCCTTTTCATCCCTAATTATTTTTGTTTTTTTTACTCGCCCATGTGTAGGACGTGTTTTTTCACCCCTATTTTATGACCGCCTACGTGTAGGACGCGTTTTTTCTACCCCTATGGTTTCTTTTCGGAGGACTTTTTCAACCCTTGATAGAATTTTCAACCCTAATTAGAGCCTTTTTGACAGCCATGCCTTTTTTGTACTTGCTCACGTGAGGGGCAGATGTAGGCCTTGGGTTTGGTCTTGGACTTGGACTAGGTATTGGGGCTGGGGCTAGGCCTGGTCTTGGACTGGGCTAGGTCATGGGGCTGCGGCTGGACCTGGGGTTGGTCTTGGACCTGGAGATGGTCTTAGGGCCTGGGTTATAAGACAAGTGTAGAGCCTGGCCCCTATCGTGACACCTTGGTGCAATTGTATGTGGGTTCTAACCTAATCTTATAAGACAAGTGTAGGCCTTCGCCCCTTATCGTTACCCCTGGTTGGAAATGGTATTTGTTTTTGTAGGTTATGACTGGTAATTTGAAGTTGTATTCTAATAAGGAGGTTCTTGTAAGACACGTGTATGAACTTATGTTAGGGATTGATCTTGCGTGGGGAATTTGAATGACAGTAAAATTTAATTATAGAACACTTATTTTTATTGTAAATATCATAATTAAAAAAGCCTCAGTGAGTTATAAAAAAAAATTACTGACATTCAGGTTATTCTCTAATGAAACAAATTTTTTTTTAAGTTAATTACATAACAGTTATTACAATATTGTTTTCTAAACGAATATTAAAACTGATTGCTTTTACCTATGGATCCTAATGTATTGAAATATGTTTAATATTCATCCGACCGTTAAATTGTTTGTAAGTATATTGTACACCTTAATATTTTTTTAAAGAAACTTGTATAGCTTACATGTGTTTTATAACTGTCATTAAAAATCTGTACAAGTAAATAAGATAAATAAAAGGTTAAAAGCACACTTACCAGCTCTGTATTGAAAGAACATTTTTGAGGGACTGATTCACGAGTGGTACCCGTTTTTCTGTTAGCCGTATACTCACACTAAAACAACTTTCTATGTTTTTACGTTTTATAAATAGTTGATGTAAAACTAGCTATTGATTTCCATAATTAATTTTTAGAGTGTAAATATTCAAACAACCTAATTATCTTTATCACACTTACTGCAACTCGTATTTACCTTTCCCTTAAAGTAATTAATAACAAAGCGGTTTGAACAAAATATATGCTGTACATACACACGCAAAATTGTTTTTATAAAAAACCTCATTAAATGTTTGGAAAGTAATAATTACATGTTTAAATTCCACAACAACAATATGTAGTAAGAAACCACTGTTCGTGTTTACTTTTAGCTAATTACTGTGTAATTGTATAATCCTGTTAAATTTAATAGTCTAAAAATTGACTACCAATATCGAATGGGGTAACATAATTTCTTTTAAAAAACACTAAATCATAAATTTTATAACACTATTTTTAAAAACCCACATGCTAGATTAAAAGAAAAACAATAGACTCATCTGATATTACGCAACTCTTAATTAAAAAAAGTAAGGCACTAAAAATCTCTTTATTTATCAGAATAGAATGGTTGGGTAACAGGCGTTAAACAATAATTTAATTATCTCGTCATTTACAATTAAACATGTACTAAAAAAGTTTGTTACAAAATCAATTATTGATAAACCATGTAATCTAAAATATAGAAACATTAACGTATAAAGTCCACACACATTCGAATGGTAATCTTGCAGCATTGTTTTATTGTATAGGAAGCATCTGGAATTTTTCTCTAGGAAACGTAAATGAAGGAATCAAAATATTCCCCATTACCATTCTCGTCAATGTAGATAGCGGTAGTTGATTAGAAGCACATACAAGCCGAAACACATTCTTCTTGTGTCTGGGGATCGATTTCAAGCATCTCAACGCTTGTACCGCATACATCTTTGGAATTGGTATGCGTCCAGTCTTGCAGTAGTAAGGCGTTTTCCAGTGCACACATAGGCCCAGTGATGTTATGGTTTAAACAGCTATATGCTTTTGCTTCCTTTTTCAATTGTTTAACCGACGGGCGGCCAGTCTCCTCCAGGTTTACTATTGGTTTGTTAAGAAACCTTAAAAACTGTTGTTTTTCACTACCCTTAACGAGACTTTTGTTAAAGGGGCGCAACACTCTCTTCAACTCCTCACGGAAATTGTTGTAGTGTACATGACCCGACCACCATTTCAGCCCATGATAATTAGCCTCCAAAAATTTTATGTGTTGTGACATGGATCTTGCTATAAAGTAACCTCGAGGTGATTTTATTAGCATCAACGATAAACGACCATGATTTGTAACCACAGCTATTTCTTTCGGTATGAATTCGTTGTTAACACCACTAAACCCTTGTACGTCCAAGTATGCGTCCATCTTCTTTCGGCTGCTGCTGTACACTGAAGATCGCAGGTTAGAGCTACCACTTTTAACAGCTAAAATCCTCAACGACGTTCCGACGTTTATCGATCTCGATCACGTTATCGAATTCTGCATACACCAAACAGTTAACGGTTTCGGTGAGCGCTTCTTCAAACCCGACTTCCAGTCGAAGGAAACCGTTTCTAACTGAATTCCAATACGTACTAGCGTTTGCAGGTGTTAGGTCAAAGGCCATTAAACAGTAACCGGTGGGATAATCACTTCTCGATATATCGTTACCTTCATTCAAAATATGAATACCAGTACCAGAGAATAAGGTGTGGTACGCTCTTACATATAAACCATTAGCTGTAAAGTCTGGTTGTAAGGCCTTCGAAGGAATTTCTTGTCCGTCAATATATAACGACACGTAGTTAATATTGTAGTGGTTTGAGGGGTAATCACCGTTGAAGGCTTTATTTGCTACAAAGCCTACGATGCATCGCTTAGGTAACTGACCCAGGAAAACATTATCCAATGATTTTCGCTGTATGCCTGCTGGTATAGTCAACACTTTTACGTCGGTCCTTGTAACAGGGTATCTTGCGGTGGTTGTTTCTAAAGCTTTAGCGTGCGCAATTAGAATAGTTGGATTGATTCGCATACGTCTCACCAGTAAACTAGCGTCTATAATTCGCGCCCTGTAAGTTGAAGCGAGTGCCGCCATTAGGCTAAAGGTATCTCTTGATCGTACAAATTTAGCCTTTAACTGAATACCACTTATGAGAAACTTTTCTTGATGAAACAAATCCGAATGCACGTGACCAATCATCTCTATCTGTTTCCCGGCAGTCGCAAGTGCTTAACGTTTTCAGAAACCGTTATTTGCGTTTCCCAGTGTATTCATCTGTCCAGATGTGTCATTTTGCCATAAGGTACAACCTAGATGTGAACTCTTGGCCTCCTTTCCATAATTTAGCAGCGTTTCGATATATGAACGGTAGGCGTAGGTGTTGTTTGGTTGCGACACCATCTTCTGATTTAAGTAAACCTCCACCTGTGAGAAAAGCGAATGTATCCAATTGTTTACCGGTGCTACAACATCGGCGTCTGTAAGTGCTGTACTATCTTGCTTTAGAACTTTAGCTGTGATGTACAACATGGTCTTGCTTAAATCTATGTAATCGTTTCCATTTCCGGGTACTACAAATTCTATTGGGGCATCACCACTCAGAGCTGACAAGGGTTTGTAAAATATCCATTCACCACTCTCGATACTTGTCTGCGTCGACGGTAAAGCGAACAAATCTAATTCGGACTTGACTCATTCACACGATGTAGAAAAGCCATTATCTTGAAAATATATCGTCGTAAGTAGGCTTCTTCTTAGCAACAGCTCTCGGTAGAGATTGGTTATTATCGAACAGACGTACTCTTTTATAACCCAAACCCTCCATAATTTTATCGATTTTCTCGTCGGCTTTACACTTAAGGTTCCTACCTGCCTCGTGAAATCTTTCTTGAAACGAATCCTTAATAGATCGATCCTCTATGACGTCACCAAGAGTATTAGCACCCGTTCTAAGAGCTTCTTTCCAATAGCCTTTGCGCCAGACTTAAATAACGGTATTATACTTCTAAATATACCACCTAACCAGCTCCCTATTCCATGACCACGTTGATATAGCGTACCTCTGTAGATAGAGCCGATACCGTTACCGGCCTGATTCATGTAATATTGCTGGTAAGGGCAAACCATTATTGTACTTTCTTAAAGTGTAGCTTCAGACACTACGTTCCAAACTCAAATGGCGTTGCTGCACCCGTATCTGTTTTTATATTAATCTCGATCTTTTCAAATTCCCGGGTCATCACCGGTATGCAGTGTGCAGGCGAAAAATCCACATCTTTATGACCCCCGTTAGCATAGTTTTCTGAAGTAATGTTTATTATATGCATAAGCGGAGATAAAACATCACCCACAATTTGCGGTTCAACGATGTCGCAATAAACAAACATCTGAGTTCGTAATCCTATCCATATACTAGCGGAGTGAGGAGGTATTGGCTCTATAGCTATGTTCTGATACGGACGATAACCCAATTGTAAGGCTCGACGTTGTGAGAATCCGAATAGCGAGAGCTGAGTTTTTAATTTCGTAGTGATGCGCTTAGTCAGAATATGATATTCGATTGTTAGCAATTTACTTATTAGTACTTGGTTATTTAGCTCGCGAAACGTATCACATACCAGCCATCTTCAATATAAATGATCTTCTCGTTGTCGCGTTGAAAATATTCTGCGGTCTTTTTTAATATCGTTACTAGCACGTTTTCTTCAGGTGGCTCAGTTCTATAATAAATTAAATTGTCTGTTGCACTTACAGCGGCAAAAGAACATGGGTACTGAATTTTCGATATTCCTACAACCCACGACCCCGTTAATCTTAGCCGCTTTGGCAGTTGCGTAATAAAACTTGACGTCATATTACCTGGAAAGTACGTCATAGAGCTCCGTTTTATATATCTCTCAACTACGAAGCTAACACCCAGCTATTAAATTTGTCACTGTATCCACGCCACTTGACCAGGTATTGTTCATATCGCCCACGGCCCTTCTCTGCTAGAATCTTATCGACTTTGAATAGAGTATCTTTTTCAACCGTAACAACTTGCAATTCTTCTTCGTAAAAGGTACCCTCAACAGGATCGTTATTAAGATCGTTTATTCGATAAACTGGTGGTCTTCTTTTCACCGCACTAATTGTAAAAACTTCCTCGGTCCAATTCATTTCATATCCCTTCTCAAAGGTGTACTTAGTTCTGGCGATTCTGACATGCTCGTCGACTTTATATTTAGGATGGCGTACTGGACCTAAACCTTTCGCGTACAGGTTATCCTACACTTCCAAAATGTTTTTATCGTTTACAGCCGCAGGGGCCAGCTTTATACTTGAATGAGGGCTATTGTTGTAAGCAGTCACAAGTCTTTCGAGTACATCAATATACCTGTAGGAATTTTTGTAAGTGAAATAACGCCGCATCTTTGTTTTCAATGTTTTATTAAATCTTTCAACTACAGATGCTTTTACATCAGGGTTATTTGTTACATAGAATTTGATACTTTGTTTCTTGAAAAAGTTTTGTACACTGCTCGCCACAAACTCTCTGCTTTTACCCGTCTGTAGATTTGCCGGAGTATTGTGGCAATCCTTAAAAATATCCGCGAATGCTTCAATTATAGATGAAGCTGTCTTCGTTTTAAGTGCTCTCGCCCATGCCCTCTTGCTAAATACATCAGTTACCGTTAGTATGTAGTTGTATCCACTATTATGTTTACTTAAAGTTCGCATATCACAAAGATCCGCTTGCCACAACTCGTAAAGGTAACTCACAATATATTTATTTCGCGGAAACTTTTTTCTGACTGGTTTATGTACCGTATAAGCTTCCTGTGCCTGCAGCCAATTTTTCACTTCACCATATTTTTTTCTTTATCTTTTACAGCATTAGTTAAAAGTGTTATTCCAGCGAACCCTGCAGGCTGAGAGGGATCATAGTATACAGCATCCATGTTATGTCCGCCACGAATCCAAATCTAGTGAAATTCCTCTTCTTCTTCTTTGATAGATTCTTCTCGGTATTTCCCGCGTTTCACTATCAGCATCGTAATTCTCACATACAGTTGTTGTGAGGGTCCGTTCAACGCTGGGTGATACAGAAACATCATGTCTTTGCGTATTTCAGATAAACTATCGTGGTATATTTATCTCTTTAATGTACGTCGAAAACTGACGCCAACCGCGCGGGTTTGTAGTTTTTCGTTTTCTTAACGTCTCGCGAACCAGATATGGTCTTTTATTGTGACAGTACCCCTTTTATCCCAAAAAACATCGCTGCTCGTATTCAGTATACATAACAAAGCCTCGCCTTTTGTCTTATATGAAGGCGGAAGTGTCGATCCTATTTCATTGTCCGCTAGACATTTGCGTTGCGGTAAATCTCTAATATCATCAGCAACAGCGTCACCGCTGATTGTTGTGCTGGTGGACTGGCGTAACTGATTGGAAAAGTGTAGATACCTTTGAAGAACTTGGTTATACTGCTGCCATTTGTCATGGTCGGTCATTTTGGTATTTAAAACTTTACTCATATCGTTACCCAGCTGCGTTAAAATGTTGTTTTGTGTAACATCTGGTACCTGTAAGCGCTGTATAAAGTCCATCGGTAGAATAGTCATCTTCTTCAAATTGTGATCCATGGTTATTGAAACAGATTACCTAGGATTCCGCCGAGTAATGGTCCTAACAGGAGTGGTAGAAATGCACCACCTTTCTGTACAAGAAACTGTTTCTTCTTTTTTATAGATTCGCCTCTCTGTGGCAAGCGTCTTAAAGTGTGCTTATGTTGAGAGAGTCGCTGCTTCTGATCAGCTGACAGAGGTACACGACCTTTTAAAATGTTATGTGCACACTCGCAAATACACTCTACCTGCTTACTATCCAAACATTTCAATAAAGCGTCACGTTGACTTTTACTTAATCTGGCTAATGCATGTAGGATATCAGTGTTCTCGCTTAAAACGTCAGCCATCATATATGATGTAATCTTAATGACTGTGAGACTTAAACCCTTTTTTCGCTATATATACCTGGCAGATACCTTGAGGCCCGAATATGTTTGTTCTATACCATAGCACATCCGGTATATTCTGTTTTAAATCGAACAATAAATATCCGTGCGTGTTTGAAGTGGCATCTTGGTACACGACTTCTAAACATTTCGGGTTGTCCGGCAAAATCTGTCTTGCTAAATGCTGTATCTGAGCTCTGTCACGTGGGTTCTTAAACAAAATTATGTAATGTGCGTTGAGAGAAATATCCCGCTCTCCACGTCCTTGTTGAAATATCTTCTGCGTTAAGAAAAACACATTTAGATTTCGATGATGACAACCCTTTGTAAAAATATCAACCACAGAGCCGTTCGTTTCGCGCATTAGATCGTCAATTATTATTGAGACAGATTTTTCCCCGTCAAACTGTTCCATATCGGGTAAACCCTTTTGAAATTCCACAGAGAGATCTTTGAATAAAGGCTGCCACTCACTGTAAAACCAGATAATTTTTTCAAAAACTGTATCGCAGGCAGTTCCGATATTTTTTTTAGAAAATCCACGATAAAATACGATTTCCCACAACCCAACGGACCCGCAACTATCGCCGAAAAGGGGTGCTTAAACCGACCTTCCATCTTGAATCGCTAAACTATACTAACAGATACTCTACCAGCAACCTCACCTCAACATAGACTAAATAACATCATTTTCAATCAGAATGCTAACCCTCACCGGGTCAAAAATGATCTACAAGATAATTGCCAGAAATAGTTGTCACCCTACCCTAGCCCTAAGACCAACTCCAGGTCCAAGACCAACCCCAAGACCAACCCCAGGTCCAGCCCCAGTCCCAAGACCTAGCCTGCCCAAGACCAGGTCCAGCCCCAGCCCCAAGACCTAGCCCAAGTCCAAGACCAGCTCCAAGCCCCAAGACCAATCCCAAGTCCAAAACCAAACCCAAGGCCTTCATCTGCCCCTCACGTGAGCAAGTACAAAAAAGGCATGGCTGTCAAAAAGGCTCTAATTAGGGTTGAAAATTCTATCAAGGGTTGAAAAAGGCATCCGAAAAGAAACCATATGGGTAGAAAAAACGCGTCCTACACGTGGGCGGCCATAAAATAGGGGTGAAGAAACACGTCCTACACATGGACGAATAAAAAATCAAAGATAATTAGGGATGAAAAGGGTTGAAAAAGGCCGCCGAAAAGAAACCATAGAGGTGGAAAATACGGTCTCCCACGTAGGGGGTCTTGTGACGTCAAAATCCAAGATGGTGGAAGGTGCCCCTATTCTACTCACCTACACAATGTCCGTGCAACAAAAATAAAAAATATATCTAGTTATCTCATAAAACTCTCTGGCGTACGTCGTGACTCACCCTGTATGTGTGCATTTGTGTGAGTGTGTGCGTGTTTGCGTGCATGTGTGCGTGCGTGAGTGCTCGCGTGCGTGCGCGCTTGCGTGCGCGCGTGCGTGAGTGCGTGCGTGCGTTGGTGCGTGTGTGCGTGCGTACGTGCGTGCGTGCGTGAGTGCGTGTGTGCGTGTGTGCGTGCGCGTGTGTATGCGTACGTACGTGCGTGCGTGCGTGAGGGCGTGCGTGCGTGCATGCTTGTGCATTTGCGTGCGTGCGTGCTTGCGCGCGCGCGCGCGTGTGTGTGTGTGTATGTGTGTGTGAGTAAAGTTAGTTTTTACTTACTACTTTTAAAGTTAAACACTTTTAAATCACTAATACATTAGATATTATTAATTTTGTTAAATACATAAATAAAAAGTTTATTATATATTATGTGAGCCTACTATATCGCAAGGATTCACACAAACCTAAGCAACTTGAATAATATTAAATTATTATAAGTTTTGTTATGAATAAATAAGTTCAAATCCTACTCGAGGGAAACTATTTATTTATGTATTTAATAAAATTAATAATAATTTTTAATTACATATTTACTTTTGTACTTAATCATTCATAACAAAACTTATAATTACACGAATACATTAATGTGTTCTGTTTGTTAAATAGAAAGAAAAAGTAGGGAATGTCTATTTAATTTAAATGAAACAATTAAATTTTAATGTACTAGGGGTTATGCTTTTTTGTCGTAATGTACCACTATTGTAAGTCAAAAACAATATAGAATCAAGTTGGGTACAACCATCACTTTAATTCCGATTATCATTAATTAACATATCTCGACACGCAAAGAATAATCCATAACATGTGGTAGCACAGTAATCAACTCATAAAAGACTACTATAATTACTGTGTCAGATGCAGAATCTAGATAGTTCCTCATTCCAAATTTTCATAAAGGGGTGTTATTCATATGTTTCATACGCGAAGCATATGCTATTATAGATACTATGGTAACTATAGTAGTAGGTTATAAAACAATAAAAATTCTGGACAGAGATGTAATTCTTTTCGTATAATAAATATAAACGAGAAACAAGAAAATCAGCGTCAATTTGAAAATAAAGCGTGAGAACACACATCTGTATTTCTAACGAAGCTTTAAGGATCTTTGATTCCTTTCCTCTGCAAAATCTTCCTGCGACAAATCAGAGCTTTCAAACATGTTTATGATAATTTAGAATTGCTGAATTATTCTATCCAAACTATTATTTTTTACGATACGTAATAGTATACTTACACAAGCATTTGAAAACATTCATATAATTTTTCATTTGTTCTCCTGAAAATAATTTCAAAGCATTTAAGAAGTGGAACTAAAAATTTAGGGCCACAGTTTTAACTTGGCAAATATTTTGAGTTAATTAAAGAACAAAGGATCTAAAATTTGTTGAGTTAGGAGAGAAGTAAATAGTGCAAGCTTTAAGAAGCAACCAGGCATTGAATGCGTTAAGGGGCACCAACTGTTGGATTAATAAACGCTGAAGGAATTTGTTAGATTTAATTCATGCGCTATTTAGCATATACAAAAAATATTGTTAATTCTTGCGTTGATTACATTAATTAATTTTTTAATTTCCTGTCTTTTTTTAACGATTATATTAGTTTCAATGTACGCCCTTATTATTATTATTATAAATGAACGAAAAAAGGATGATTGAACCTTGTATGTTGGCCTAATACCGTTATTGGTAATATAATTCGTATTGCAATAAATACTTCATAGTGAAATGCTTACTATAGGTGTTCTACTTGATTATTAAGATTTAATTCAAGGGTTAAATCTCTTTCTTTTACTTACACACTTGTATCATAATTTACTTTATGTTCTGCAATCACGAATATAGACAATCTGGGTCTTTGAGCTTTTGAAAAGATTCAGCTGGGAACAGATAACTCTCTTGTATGATAGAATCCCTCACTTTAACTTGTAAAATCTAAGAACATAAAATGTGTTTCTTTTTAGAGGAAAAGGGGTTTACTACCAATGCGGTTGATATGAAGTTAATGCCTATTACTATGTTCTCTAACAAAAATTCCGAGGAGGTAGAAAAAAAATTTTGGTTTTTCATTAAATGTTCGTGTTCCATTGAATTGTTTGAGTTAAAATTATGAAAATAATAAGAATAGTTCTGTTGTGTAACTGTTAGGATGTAATACAAGAAAATTTCCTGAATGCGTGAGCATAGGAAGACATTAATCTTAACAGCACTGACCTAGACATTACAACTTACGTTCCGCCTAGATTCTGTAAGCCGAAAATCTTAGTATGGCGTACATTCATAGGGGAATGTGTACTCTTAAAATGTTATGTGGCAAGACTATGTGAGAATAAATATTATACATATATCAATGGTAAGTAAGGACGAAAATTTTTATTTGTATTTGTTGAGTACTAGTATTTTTTAATTAAGTAGGGAGGACAAAATTTTAGTAATATGATCAGCGGTAGAGCAAGAAAAAAAATTGAAGCGAAGTCATCACACGTGGGTTTATTCAATCCAACCAGGATTTTCGGATAATGAAAACGCTCATTTTTTCACATTAAACGCTTGCGTTTGTTGAAGATGGTGATATTTGGTAAATAATTGCAATCAATGAGATATTTTTCGTAAAGAAGGAAAGCAAAAAGCGTCTGCAATTTGACTGTAAGTTTTGTCATGTACAATTGCATAAGTTCTAAGTACTAGTGGCAGAAAATTAATATTCATAGTCATTCACAAGTGAGCAAAAGCGCTATCTATCTCTTTTTTATACGTTCATAACGAAAACAGGCAACACTGTTAAAACAAAAACAAAATCTATGTCAGAATGACGTTTAAAATTTCATGTCAGATAGAGATTCATAGACTTAAATACATCTAACGTAAAAAAATTCCAAAGCCGCCCGCCTCTATAAAAATATCGATAATACAACTTCAGCATTTTCAATCAAATTTATTTACTTTTTACATTTATTTCCCTTTACCCTAAAAATCAGTTATGGAGAAAATTTATGTAAAATTAAATTTTCTTTAAAAAATAAATTTGCACTTTTTTTACAAAATTAATCGTTATTGAGATAATGACAAAATTAAATGAACACTTAAATGATACCTAAACAATTTTTAGACACGAAACAACGCGTCCGATTAAAGACATTGCATAGATACAATTAATCGATATGTTTAAGGTCTATCTCTACGTATTTTTACATCTTTGAAACATGCAGCCATTTTAGAAATATTTGATAAAAACCAAAAAATGCCCTTAACAACCCCTCTACGCCTGCTGTTTGTGCCTGTGTCTGTGTCTGGTCTGTCTGCGTCTGTGCGTCTGCGTCTGCGTCTGTCGTCTGCGTCTGTCGTCTGCGTCTGTGTCTGCTGTCTGTCGTCTGCGTCTGCGTCTGTCGTCTGCTGTCTGGTCTGTCGTCTGTGTCTGTCTGCGTCTGCTGTCTGCGTCTGCGTCTGCGTCTGTGTCTGCGTCTGTGTCTGTCTGTGTCTGTGTCTGCGTCTGTGTCTGCGTCTGTGTCTGTGTCTGCTGCCTGTGCCTGTGCTGTGCTGTCTGTGTCTGTGTCTGTGTCTGTGTCTGTGTCTGTGTCTGTGTCTGTGTCTTGTCTGTCTGTGTCTGTGTCTGTGTCTGTGTCTGTGTCTGTGTCTGTGCTCTGTGTCTGGTCTGGTCTGTGTCTGTGTCTGTGTCTGTGTCTGTGTCTGTGTCTGTGTCTGTGTCTGTGTCTGCTGTCTGTGTCTGTGTCTGTGTCTGTGTCTGTGTCTGTGTCTGTGTCGTGTCGTGTCGTGTCGTGTCTGTGTCTGTGTCGTGTCGTGTCTGTGTCGTGTCGTGTCCGTGTCTGTGTCTGTGTCGTGTCGTCTGTGTCTCGTCTGCGTCTGGTCTGCGTCTGCGTCTGTGTCTGTGTCTGTGTCTGTGTCTGTGTCTGTGTCTGTGTCGTGTCTGTGTCTGTCGTCTGCGTCTGTGTCTGTGTCTGTGTCTGTGTCTGTGTCTGTGTCTGTGTCGTGTCTGTGTCCGTGTCTGTGTCTGTGTCTGTGTCTGTGTCTGTGTCTGTGTCTGTGTCTGCGTTCTGTGTCGTGTCTGTGTCTGTGTCTGTGTCTGTGTCTGTGTCTGTGTCTGTGTCTGTGTCTGTGTCTGTGTCTGTGTCTGTGTCTGTGTCTGTGTCTGTGTCTGTGTCTGTGTCTGTGTCTGTGTCTGTGTCTGTGTCTGTGTCTGTGTCTGTGTCTGTGTCTGTGTCTGTGTCTGTGTCTGTGTCTGTGTCTGTGTCTGTGTTGTCTGTTGTCTGTTGTCTGTGTCTGTGTCTGTGTCGTGTGTCGTGTCTGTGTCTGTGTCGTGTCTGTGTCGTGTCCGTGTCTGTGTCGTGTGTCGTGTGTCTGTGTCTGTGTTTGTGTCTGTGTCGTGTCCTGTGTCGTGTCTGTGTCTGTGTTGTGTGTGTCGTGTCGTGTCTGTGTCCTGTGTCGTGTCGTGTGTATGTGTATGTGTGTGTGTGTTGTGTCTGTCGTGTCGTGTGTTGTGTATTGTATGTGTGTCGTGTCGTGTGTGTATGTGTTGTGTCTGTCGTTGTTGTTGTGTATGTCGTTGTGCTTGTGTGTGTGTTGTGTCGTGTCGTGTGTGTGTTGTCATGTGTTGTCGTGTCGTGTGTGTTGTGTCGTGTTGTGTCGTTGTTGTGTGTTGTCGTGTGTGTATGTGTTTGTGTGTGTCGTGTCGTGTCGTTGTCGTGTCTGTGTGTGTTGTGTTGTGTGTGTTGTCTGTGTGTGTGTGTCTGTTGTCGTGTGTGTGTATCGTGTCGTGTCCGTGTCTGTGTGTATGTGTATGTTGTGTTCGTGTCGTGTTCGTGTCGTGTCGTGTCGTGTTGTGTGCTGTCGTTGTGTGTGTCTGTGTTGTTGTGTCGTGTCGTGTGTGTTCGTGTGTGTGTCGTGTTGTCGTGTCGTGTGTGTGTGTCTGTTGTTCGTGTCCTGTTGTCTGTGTCTCGTTTGTCGTTGTCCGTTGTCGTGTCGTGTCGTGTCGTGTATGTCCGTGTTGCCGTGTCCGTGTCCGTGTCGTGTACGTGTACGTGCACGTGTACGTGTACGTGTACGTGTCGTGTACTGCGTGACGTGACGTGTACGTGTACGTGACGTAGCGTGTGCGTGTCGTGTACTGTCGTGTACGTGTACGTACGTGCGTGTACGTGACGTGTACGTAGTGCGTGTACGGTACGTGCGTATGCGTACGTGTACGTGACGTGCACGTGTACGGTACGTGTACGTGCGTGCGTGTACGTGCGTACGTGCGTGTACGTGATGTACGATGTACGTGTGCGTGCGTGTCGTGTGCGTGCGTGTACGTGACGTGTCGCGTGCGTGTACGTCGTACGTGTACGTGACGTGTACGTGCGTGTACGTGATGCGTGTGCGTCGTGTACGGTGCGTGTACGTGTGCGTGTACGTCGTGCCGGTACGTGTACGTTGCGTGTGCGTGTACGTGTGCGTGTACGTGTCGTGTCGTGTGCGTGTCGTGTGCGTGTACGTGTCGCGTGCGTGTACGTGTACGTGTACGTGTACGTCGTTGCGTGTACGTGTACGTGTACGTGCGTACGTGCGTACGTGTACGTGTGCGTGTGCGTGTACGTGTACGTGACGTGTACGTGTACGTGTCGTCGTGTACGTGTACTGACGTGTACGTGTATTTATGTGTATGTCATGTGCTATGTGTGATGTGTCATGTGTATGTGCAGTGCATGTGTATGTACGTGGTGTGTGTTTGTATGTGTATTATGTATGTATGTGTATGTGTATGTGTATGTGATGTGTATGTGTATGTGTATGTGTATGTGATGTGTATGTGTATGTGTATGTTGTATGTAGTGTATGTGTATGTGTATGTGAATGTGTATGTGTATGTGTATGTGATGTGTGTATGTGTATGTGTATGTATGTGTATGTAGTGTATGTGTATGTGTATGTGTATGTGTATGTGTATGTGTAGTGTATGTGTATGTGTATGTGTATGTGTACGTGTAGTGTGTAGTGATGTGTACGTGTACGTGTACGTGTACGTGTGCGTGTACGTGTAATGCGTGTACGTGTATGTGTACGTGATCGTGTAGTGTGTCGTGTACGTGTACGTGACGTGTACGTGTACGGTGTACGTGTAGCATGTACGTACGACGTGGTACGGTAGTACGTGACGGTACGTGTACGTGTAGCGACGTGTACGTGTACGTGCGTGTGCGTACGTGTACGTGTACGTGTACGACTGACGTTGTACGTGGCACGTGTGTACGTGGTACGTGACGTGTACGTGTACGTGACGTGTACGTACGTGTACGTGTCGTCGTACGTGTACGTGACGTGCGTGTACGTCGTGACGTGTATGCGTGACGTGTACGTCGTACGTGCACGTAGTACGTGTACGTACGTACGTGTACGTGTGCGTGTACGTGTACGTGCACGTGTACGTACGTACGTGTCACGTGTACGTGTACGTACGTGTACGTGACGTGCACGTGTACGTGTGACGTTGCGTACGTGACGTGTACGTGTACGTGTACGTGTACGTACGTGACGTGTACGTGCGTGACTGTGTACGTGTACGTGTACGTGTACGTACGTGTACGTGACGTGTACGTGATGACGTGTAGTCGTGTACGTGTACAGTGTTACGTGTACTGTACGTGTGCGTGTACGTGTGCTGTGCGTGTGCGATGTACGTGTACGTGTACGTGTGTTGTTGTACGTGTATCGTGTACTGTGATGTGTACGTGTGCGTGTGACGTGTAGCGTGTCGTGTGCTGTGCTAGTGTACGTGTACGTGTCGTGTGTACGTGTACGTGTACGTGTACGATGTACGTGTACGTGTACGTGTACGTGTAGTGTATCGTGTACGTGTACGTGTACGTGTATGTGGTACGTGTACGTGTATGTGTATGTGTAGTGTGAGTGTACGTGTCAGTGTACGTGTACGTGTACGTGTACGTGCATGTGTACGTGTACGTGTGACGTATCGTGTACGTGTACGTGTACGTGTGATGTGCTGTGACGTGTACGTGTAGTACGTGTGCTATGTACGTATAGTGTCTGTGCATGTGCATGTGATGTGACGTGTGTATGTGCAGTGTGCATGTATGTACGTGTGTACGTGTGTATGATGTATGTGTATGTGTATGTGTATGTATGTGTATGTGTATGTGTAGTGTGTGTGTATGTGTATGTGTATGTGATGTGTGTGTGTGTATGTAGTATGTAGTGTGTATGTGTATGTGTAGTGTGTATGTGTATGTGTATGTGTAATGTGTATGTGTATGTGTGAGTGTTGTATATGTACGTGTACGTGTAGTGCATGTGTGTGTAGTGTATGTGTACGTGTGTGTGCATGTGTATGTGTGTACGTGTACGTGTGCATGTGTACGTGTACGTAGTACGTGTACGTGTACGTGTACGTGTACGTGTACGTGTACGTGTACGTATGACGTGTACGTGTACGTGTACGTGTCGTGTACGTGTCACGTGTACGTGTACGTGTACGTGTACGTGTACGTGTACGTTTACGTGTCCGTATCCGCGTCTGTATCCGTGTCCGTATTCGTCTCCGTGTCCGTGTCCGTGTCTGTTTCCGTGTCTGTTTCCGTGTCCGTGTCCGTGTCCGCGTCCGTGTCCGCGTCCGCGTCCGCGTGCGTGTCCGTGTGCGTGTCCGTGTCCGTGTCCGTGTCCGTGTCCGTGTCCGTGTCCGTGTCCGTGTCCGTGTCTGTTTCCGTGTCCGTGTCCGTGTCCGTGTCCGTGTCCGTGTCCGTGTCCTTGTTCGTGTCCGTGTCCGTGACCGTGTCCGTCTCCGGCTCCGTCTCCGTGTCCGTCTCCGTGTCCGTGTCCGTGTCCGTGTCCGTGTCCGTGTCCGTGTCGTGTCCGTGTCCGTGCTGTCCGTGTCCGTGTCCGTGTTCTTGTCCGTGTCTCTGTCCGTGTCCGTGTTCGTGTCCGTGTCCGTGTCTGTGTCCGTGTCCGTGTCCGTGTCGGTGTCGGCGTCCGTGTCCGTGTGTGCTTCTGCGTCTGCGTGAGCGTGCTTGTGCGTGTGCATGCGTGTGCGTGTGCGTGTGCGAGTGCGTGTGCGTGTGCGTGTCGCGTCGTGCGCGTGCGTGCAGCGCGTGCGTGTGCGAGTGTCTATATGTTAGTATTCACGAACCCAGAATGAAAATACCTATGTTCTTAAAATGTTGTATTATGCTTGCTTTCATTAGGCTTATTTTTGGAGAGATCCAGCTTCTGATAGGGGGAGGGGGGGTTATTAGGGGCAGTTTTGTTTTTATCAAATATTTCAAAGATATCAAAATACCTAGATATAGAACTTAAATATATCTATTAATTATGGTCTATACGTGCTTTTGATATGACTCGTAATTTGGGGGCAAAGAATTCCCAATGTAGAATTTAAGTGTAAGTTAAAATTTTTCATTATCTGAATAACGATTAATTGTATAAGAAGAAGTGTAGTATTTTATAAGAAAAATTTAATTTTACATCAATTTTCTTTAGAAAGTTTTTTAAGATAACGCAAAGTAAGTCAAAATATTAATTAAATATGTATAAAACTGGTTATACAGTATTATTGATATCTTATAAAAGCGGGCGGCTTTGAAATTTTTAGGTAACATGTATGTATTAATTCTGGCATAAAGTGTTGAACATCTGTTTGACATAGATTATTGTTTCTGGTTTTACAATGGGTTTCGTAGCTAATTAACTAATTAGGAAGTCCTAGGTTGCATAATTACCCTAAAAAATTATTATTAAAATTATTTCATTTTTTTATTTTCATTTTGTAGGTTGGAAGTCGTGTGGTGTTCCACACCAGATATTTTTTGTAGGTTTTTTTGAAATACCGTCAAATAATGCCATTTTTGAAAAGAATGTCAATTTTTAGAGCTAACAGGTGTCATTTTAGTAAGCGAGTCTGCATGATTTTTTATCGAATTTCCTATATGATGCGGGCTTTTTGAAAGACGCTGTAACTGAAACGAACTTTTCAGATCATGTCATATTCAACTTTCAGAACATTTATCCCGGTAGTTTTTCATCGACTCATTTCGCCGCAAAGGACACTCTATATTTTACGTTGAACACTTTTACCCATTTTACATTTGGGTTTCAATATTATATACATTTTAAAAGTATGAATTTCATCTCAGCTTCTTTACACTCAATGTAAGAAAAAATACTTTTCCACATTTTACTTATTTCCATACGTACGTACTTAAAGACCGCGTTTCTGTGTAGAACAGGATTATCTTTAATAAAATTCCATTCATGTAATGTACACGGCTTTATCTTATAAGGTTTATAACCCAGTCAATTTTAGTACATATTTATTCTTGCTCTTAAGTTTTATATTCCAATTAATTTTAGTAGCTATTTGTTCAACTTTACTTTAATATATATCTTCACTTACAGAATAATAATTAAAACCAATTTATTGACAAGACAAATTGAATTTGATTTGTTTTAAAGACAAATTTAAAATACGAATTAAGTACGCTTGACAATTACAAAAGGAATCTTGTTAATTACCAACACGATAAATTACAACTATCTACCCCATACGTCCAATCAGATAGTAACTACCAAAGCGCTGTCTACTCGTGTAATTAGAAGATATCGCAGAACAGTGATATCGTCAGGTGCCGTCTCCCAAACCAGATCTTTGGGAGTCAATTAAACCGAGCTTTTGAGATTAACAGTGCGGATAATCAAACAAATTAGTATACAACGATCGCCTATCTATTGATGTGTATTTTTGTATTTGAGGTAAAGACATCTAAATGGCATGACACTTTCAGATAACATTTACGACCTGATAATTTTATTTTATTTTCTGCTACTTCTTAATTCCACTATTGATACGTTTCCGGTTACCTCGCCCATATTCACATATTTACAATTTTTAATCTAAAATAATAGAGGAATTTCTGAATAGAATTTCGCAAATGTAATGATCGATTTTAAACTTGTGTACAAAACAATTCGATATTCATTAAAATTATATACAGGTTGTTCTTTGAGTTAATAACGAATTAGATATTACCTTCCTGCAATACGAGGGACACTCAATTTTTTAGAGCGATGATTGCTAACATGCAAAAAAAATGTATCTTTCAAATTTGTTTTCACTAAGTCTTTAATTTTTAAAGCATACTTGGTTTATATTCATGACGATAACCAATAATAGACTCGCATTTATCATTTTATAAGGAATTGTTGTTTCAACATAACATAGCTTTCTATGGTTATTAATAACGTCAATATAACCAAACAATAAACAATTAAAAACAACGCTTAGATCATGTATTTTTTTATTAAAAAGTTGTGGTAAAATGTGAAACAGCATTTGCGCTACGGGTTAATAAGCAGACAAAATTGAATTTTTTAATTATTGCTTAGTAGGAGGATTTGCAAATTATTAATATTACCGTGGGCCACTATTGCTATCTTGGTCGGTTAAATTAGAAAAAAAGTTGTCATTTTTGAAACTCTTTAATATGCTGTTTACAGAGTTGCCAAATTGTGTGTATTTTTCGAGTTATTCGGGAAAATCTGAATCATGCAAACTCGATGCTACGTCTGATCAAAAAAAAAGTGTTATACATAAATTTGACAGTATGTCAATATCTACAACACAAGCGTATTACAAACTCTGAATTACGTTTGACGTTTTAAATATCAATGCCAACTATTTTTGTTTCATACGGACCTGTTTTTTTTTAAATCACCGTGGTAAAGACAATTTAATTTTAAATTCAACTATGTATCACAACTATACATTTTTTGACGTTTCGCTGTCAAAAAATATATTATCAGTATTTTTGCTACTGGGCCTTCAATACGGTCCTGCATCATAAGTTTAGTTTTGTAGAAACATCTTAAACCTACGTTTTTCTATGTCTAGAAATGAAAAGAAGTGAATTTGACATTTGAAAGCGAATTACAATTCGTATTAACAATAGCTAAATACAACATACAGTTAACATAATAGATCATAAAGAAGCCAGCGAAAGATCCAGCTAAGGTTCTTAAAACTTATAACAAAAATATTTATAGCATAATATTTTTCATTCAAGGTGCTCAAAATAACCTCCATTAATTCAAAAACGCTATATTTCAATATTTGCAAAGAAGGCTTGGAAAACAGTTGAAGAGCGTAACTTGTTTATTTGTCAGATTTGTCGAATAAAAGTGCTGCGAATTCGTATTTCTGCCATTTCAAGTTAAAAAAAAAAAAGTTTTTCTAATGATGAAAAATTAGATCTGTTTATGCAAGAGCATTTCGTAATGCTAAGAAAGTTATGTTATAAAAACGCAACGCCAAAAATAGAAATAGACGCAGATATGACATTTTGATTTATATAACTTTTTATAGGTAAATTTTAAAATTTGAATCCCTGCGGTCTAAAGCTAGCGTATACACGACAGGATTAAAATGCCTTTTAACCGCTTAACGCACTCACCCGAGTTAACTTGGGTATCACTGACGTTTCCATTCTCGCGTACCCGAGTTAATTGAGCTTAAAATATTTGTTTTAACACTTCTTGAAACAGTTACGTGTAATTTATTTTGTAGATTTTGCACTTAATTATGTGTACATTATCTAATTAAAAATGAGCAGTGACTAGGATTTATTAGGTTCAGATGTATCTGATGCCGAAGCTAGGGTTGACGTAAGTGGGTTCGTTATAAGCATCGACGTTTCTTCAGGAGGTTAATCAAATTCGGATGATCCTGTGGAGACATTGCGAATTTTCGAACTTGGTGCGATTCACAACCGAATGCTCCTGCGCTTCCACATTACCCTTTTACTGCTGTTCTAGCTATAAATTTTGTTACTACCGACTGGAACATAACGTAGTTTTTTAAACATTTTGTGGACGATGTAAAAGAAACTAACCGATATACGAATCAAAACAGTAGAGGTAATAATTGGTATCCGGTAACTACTGCAGAGTTTTTTTGGGTCTTACTATTTTGCAAAGCGCAGTCAAGGAACCCAAGGTACAACAATATTGGTCTAAGAATCGATTGCTGGCGACACCTTTTTTTTCAAAGTGTATAAGCAATAAACGGTTTGAAGCAATAAACCAACACGTTCATTTCTACAATAATGAAGATTTTGACGCAGTAACATATCCTAATCTAAGCTGAATAAAACTTGGCTAGTACACGAAAAATTATTTTCCAAGTTTCGTGATGCAATAGCTCCTGAAAAACATGTAACCGTTGATGAAAGCCTACTATTGTACAAGGGACCGCTTGGATGAATCTAGTATATAACATCAAAGAGAACTAGATTTGCAATAAAAACTTTCGTTTTGTGCGAATCAAAAAGTTGCTACGTGTGGAATATTATCTATACCGAAAGACAGACCAATCTTGGTCCAACTTACGTACACATTCCAGTTTCATCGCAAGTAGTCACGACTCTGGCAAAATCGTTACTCAGTCAAGGCTACTGTTTTATTACGGATAATTTGCTGAACTACTATTCTCCAATAAAACCGATATACAGAGGCAAAGTGTGTGCTCTCAAATGGAAAGATAAAATAGATATAACTTTGACTCCAACTGTCCGTTCGAAACCCACCCGAGACGTAACAAAAAGGGATGAAACAAAAATTAAGCCTACGATTCATATCGAATATAATGATATTATGGGTGGTGTTGACCAGCATCTAGCGGATTACAATCTTCCACGAAAAAGAGTAAAAAAACATCATAAGAAAATTTTCTTTCGGCTGATGGGCTTAGCTTTGTGGAATTCCTTTGTTTTGTTTCGCAATACTGGAGGGACCAAATCATCGTTAGTTTATAGATTAGAACTAATACAGCTTATGACGTCCATCAACCTCTTAGACTCACATGACGACAAAGAAAACAAAATCCAACTCTTCAATGAGAAACATGCAGCTGAGTTCAAGATGCGCGAGGAAAGAAGATTCGGAGAGAGGCCAGATACTTCTGTCCCTACCTGTGTCTGTGTGTCACTTCATGTTTTAGAGTGTTCCATACCGTAACCAATACTTAAGATGAGTACAACTCAATTTGGGGAGAATCATCTTTTATTTTTTAAAGCGTTCTATAATAAGAATTTACACCTGAGCTAACTCGAGTGAGCGCACACTGTTATTTGATTTTTACCTTCCAACCTACATATGCACATCTAGGTATAGAAGGTTATGCAATCGACTTATTTTTCACTATCGCTAAATCTACTTATTAGCTCATTTTACAATTTTTGGCCAAGTTTCGACAAGATCGGCCATGATGTCTGAATGTGTGTGTGTGTGGTGTGCGTGTGTCGTGTCGTGTGTGCGTGTGTGGTGTGTGTGTGTGTGTGTGGTGTGTGTGTGTGTGTGATATATATATATATATATATATATATATATATATATATATATATATATATATATATATATATATATATATATATGCGTGCGTGCGTGGGTGTGTGTGCGTGTGTGTGTGTCTGGATGTATGTTAGTATCCACGTTAACTCCAGAACGAATAGACCTACGTACATAAAATTTTGTATTTCAGCTTGTTTTCATTTTGCTTGGAGCTGATTATATTTTGGAAGAAATCCAGTAGTGGAAAGGGCAGGTTTATTACGACTAATTTTTCGTTTTTAACAAATATTTCTAAAACTGCGGCACATTTCAAAAATATAAAAATACCTAGATATAGAACCTAAAACATATCGATTAATAATGTTCTATGCAATGTTTTGACACGATGCGACGCGTAATTTAGCGGCAAAAAATTCGTAAGGGAGAATTTCAATACCTGAACAAAGATTAATTTTATAAGAAAAAGTGTAGACATATTTTTTAAACAAAATTAAGTAAGTCTAAAAATTAATTAAATATGAATGAAAATGGTTAAACTGCATTATTGATAACCTATAGAAGCGGGCGACTTTGGAATTTTTTTTTAAGTTAATATGTATTTATTTCTATTAATCTCTATCTGACAGGAAGATTTAAACGTTATTTTGACATAGATTATTGTTTTTGCTTTTACCGTCTTGCCTGTTTCGTATAAAAGAGAAGTTGTATAGTTATCCTAAAAAATATAATTATAACTATTTCATTTCTTTTAGTTTGTTAAGTTAGCATCTAAATGTCTATTAACCTGTGTCTAACATTAAGTTTGACATAGGTTATTATTTTTGTTTTCACAATGTTGCCTATTTTAATAATGAACTTGTCATAAAAGAGGTTGCATAATTATCCTAAAATAGTATATTAAAAAACAAGTTTCATAAGATCAGTTTTGAAGCACGACTTCAAGTTTAAAAAACGAGTTTTTAAAGAATAAGTACTTCAAGGTCTTATGAAATACTATTTTATGTAATTTGCCCCTTTTTAAACACAAATTTTTACTTTACTTGATTTAGGGATTTTTGTGATGGTTGGTAATGTCTTAATTTTAAAAGCGAAAATTTTATCTAGTCGCTTTTATTGCATCCAAATTCTGTCACAAAACACGAAAATGGAAGATAATCAAGCTAATCTTGTATGCACGATCGCTGAAGTATATGGCATTGCCAAAAATACGGTCGCGAATTTGCTCACATCAAAGTTTTCCACTGGACGGACGATCCTGTTTTTGACACATTTTGTAAGAATGATATGCAGGACATAATTCCGGATCAAGCTTTGCCAACCTAAAAATTTTCGTAAAATGTTCCGTAAAGTAATGGCTATAATGACTTCGTGTGTCTTAACATGTCTATTAAAGAATCAAAATGGAAGCAAATCACAAAAAAAAAATTTATTAAATTATTACATTTCTTTTAATTTCCATTTTGTAGGTTTTTGGTCGGACGGTGTTCCACACCAGATATTTATATTTTTTAAATAACACAGACATTTTTTGCTTTGGATTATCTAAGGATAGTAACCTTGTTTGTAATTTAAAAAAACTGTAGAAAGAAAATCGTTATTTTTTGACTGATTTTTGCATACAAATGCATAGGTTAAGTAGTTAATCCGCCGAGTAATTGATGCACTTTAAAAGTTGCACGTTATTCTATTGAAAAAAAGTTCCTTCTATAGGAAGGAACAAATTTTTTATAGACGATATAATAATTTTATCTACAATTTTATGTGAGCGGTATTTTAAAATGTTAATTTTGACGTTTCTGAAAAATTTGACAAATCTAAATACTTGTTGTTCACCATGATAAAGGGTAATGAACATCATGTCAATAGTTATTTTCGTAACTAGTGGGCTGTTTACACATTTCACAAAAATCTGACAGCTCGAATAAAATTTTTTGTAATCGTTTACATTAAATAAGAAAAAAAATTAATTTTGAAATATTTGTTGTGATTGGTAGATACTTATGTTTGCTAAAGGCAATGGCAATGCTTGTCAACATGTCTTAATTCTTATTACACTTTAAATTGTAATTTTTTTTTTATTTTGAATTAAAATATGCAAAACAAAAAAATAGACACTCTTCATAATATGACCTACATAGTTCGTTTTCTAAACTTGGACTCTTGAGGTAAAAATGTGTGACGTAAAACTTGTCTTTTAATATATTATTATCGTCTTATATAATACATAACTATTTTCTTATTATATATATATATATATATATATATATATATATATATATATATATATATATATATATATTATTACATTTAAACATTAGATTTGTAAAAGTACCAATTGATCAAGTTTTCTAAATAATTTGACAGGTATTTACATGAATTACAGGTAGATCCACTTTATTTTTTATCAGGTGTTTCATTATAATAAGAAACATTTGTACAATCCCGTTACAAAACGGAACCCCAAAAATTTTACAGGTGAGTGATTATCCTTACCCTTGAGTCTTGACCGCCAGTGAATCTTGTTTTGCGGTAGGTCAGGTAATGGAGTGTAATTAAACCAGATGATGATTTAGCATAGAGATAAAAAACTTGTGATAGTCCACATCTGGTTGATTTTATAATCTGTAATTTTTCAATTCACTTTTATTTTTTATAGTTTAACTGAGTTTATTTTTCTGACGTGTGAAATGAATGTAGTAATCTATATCTGTTGTAAACTCAGACACTATAAATAAAAATTGACAATTTCAATACAATTTTTGTTGATGGTGCTTTGAGTCGTAGTCATGAGATTCATCTTGTGGGTATTTGTAGCTATCATTAATTCTGCATTTGAATAACGTTAAACTTAAACGTCAGAACTTACATATTGTGCTGATTATCATAAACATTCATATTAAACAGTATATATAGCACTTGATTTTTAGATATTTATATACATTCCTCTAATGAAAATGAAAGTATGTATGTATATGTACACACACATACTAATATATATATATATATATATATATATATATATATATATATATATATATATATATATAGCGTGTTTCTAAGTTCATGCGAAACAATTTAGGAGTTTGCCCGTATGAAATTATGATGGTCTTTCCTATAAAAAAATTTTCTCAGCCCACCTCTTTCCGAGATATCGCCTCTAAAAGGTAATGAATAAAATTCAGTTTTTATTTTTTTTTTCTCAAATTTAAGTAAAGCTGGAAACTTGAAATTTTGTAGTTTCCGTGCTCCCACAAAGGACTAACCAACGGTATTTTTTCAACATTCGTGTTACATTGTAATGGGATGAAATTAGTAATAAAATGTTATTTCTGGTTCTGGGGTTACCTTAAATTATTAGTTTACAACACGCCTATACTTGATATTATGATATCAACTATTTGAAGAATCGTATTCAAATAGTGTGTGATACTATAAGAAATACGCCTCAAATATTTGAACGTGATCGCTATCGATGAGACGTAGACTACGTTCATGTATTTTGGTTGGAGGCGGTCATTTCCAACATTTCCACAATCGTATTTTATTCTTGCGTTTTACATCTTTACTTTTTTACACTCTCAATGCGTAGTTTATTATTTAATAAAGAATAAAAAGATTAAGAAATGCTTTTAAATAAACAGGGAGTTTAAGTAATATTTTATCTCACAAAACTCAATCCCGAAAAAAAGATTTCGTTTTAAATAAAGTAAGGGTTGCTAATTTCATATCCTTATAATGTAACAGGAATGTTTAAAAAATACCGGTGGTTAGTCCTTTGCGAGTGCATGGAAAATACAAAATTTCAAGTTTCCCTCTCTGCTTAAGTTTGAGAAAAAAATAAAAACTCAATTTTACTCACCACCTTTTAGGGGTGGGCTGAGGAAATTTTGTTATATGAAAGGCCCATCATAATTTTATACGGGCAATCACCTCCTGAATTTTTTCGCATGAATTTAGAAACACCCTGTATATATTACACTTGATCGTCCACTTTTGATATCCCCGTAAGGGTCTCCATATTTAATTGTTACTAAGATTTGCTATGTATATCCAGTTGATAAAGCTTATGTGTTATTTTTTAGAATCACCGCTTTTTTATTGTAATTAAAACAGAAAACCAATTCTATATTATTTTATAGTGACCATATGGTAAGAAGCTGATGTATAATATACACGAGACGTCGTTTCGCATAATAAACATCAATTATTATTAGTCAGTAAAAGTAAAAAATAAATGGAGTAAAGTCAAAGGTAACACAGCGATAATTACGTAGGTACCTACTTACTAAGAATGGTACTGCAGATAGAAATCTCAACAGAAACCGTAAACATGAAAAGGTAAAATTCGAACTTTCTAACTACATGTTACCACACTGAGGATCAAATATTGTTAAAACAAGCGGAAAATTATAGAAAAGGTAGAGTGTGAAAGAAAAACGTAACAGAAAAATGGATGGATTTTAATGATATCCATTAAGAAGCAGCCGAATAATAGAAATAAAAGTATAGCGGGATGAAGCGAACATAAATAAATGCCAAAGAAACAAAAATGCTTGGAAATTATACGTATTATCTGAACAATCAGAAGACCAAAGGAAAAAGAAGAAGAAATAAATCAATAAAATTGTTAATTAAATAAAGTGAAAGAAATAAAAGTAAAAAATTGATTCATTATTTAACATGAAGATCGAGACATGATTAAAATGATCTCAAGAAAGCAAAACAATGGAATGGTAGAAAAGATATTTAAAAAATCGCTAGGCTGGCAAGGCAAGGAGAACTTTATACCAAAAGAACAGACAATATGACTACCAGTGGAGGTAATAGTAAGAATAGCAGTAGCAATACAGTATAAAAGCATACACCATATCACAGGTTAATTAATATTAATCCTAAAAGTAACTGTTATTAATAACAGAACCTTACCCAGATGATGAAATATATGGAAAGATTACCGCAACTAAAGGACTATACATCCGATTAAAAATGAAGCGTCTGGCTTAATAAGAAGTACCAGCAACAACTAAGACCTATGTAATAAGTAAAGTAATAAAACCAACCCAGTTATGTTCGTATGAAAATGAAGGAAAATTGTTTCTGGCTGGAAAAGTTTGAAAAAAGAAGGTTCGCTAAGAGCGGAGAAGAAGAGGATAAATTAAAAAGGGCTTGAACAGACATACATAGATAAACCGCTAAGGAGAAAACTAACGAAAACCCACTCCAACTCAACCCTCACTAATCTTATACCAAAAAAAGTACGAGGTTGAGTGATTAAGTAAGCAATCTTTTTGTTTGGCGGTCTTCAAAAAAGGTACATTCGTTTTGATTTCCTGTGGCGACAACAATATTTAGGACGTCTGTCTAGTCAGTTTATTATACATTTCTTCTTTTAAAAGTTTAATCCATAGCTATATGACTACTTTGACCTTGAAGTTTTACGTGGTTTGTTCATGATTACATACAGAATGGTTGACCTAACTTTTTGGGAAAGTTAGTAGATACTAACTTCGTTTTGTCAAAGGAAATGTGCTACTTCTGATTTCTTCTTTTTGATTTTGCAGTGATCCCTTGTGAATAATATCTTGTTCTAAAAGTTGGTAATTTCGGAGGAAAATAAATAGGAGGAGGGATGGAAGAGGGATGAGGGAGGATGGAGGAAGGATGGAGAGGGATGGAGAATGGAGGGAGGGATGGAGGAGATGGAAGGGATTAGGAGATGGAGAATGGAGGAAGGGATGGAGAGGATGGAGGAGAGAGAGAGAGACAGATGGAGAAGGAGAAGGAAAACAGAGAGAGAGAGAGGAGACGAGAGGAGGAGATAAGCGAGAGAGAGAAGCACGATCAACTTCTATTACAGAAAACATTCGCTAGTTAGAAAATAGACCACTAGATGGCGTCACAAACAAACACATCTGCTTTTCAAAATAAGTGTAATCTAATTAGTGGGGTTTTCTGACTCGCGCAAAGAACGTGAACATCATATTTCCATTTTCAGGGACAGTCCGGCTTTCACGTAATCAGATGTACTTGAATAGTGAAATTTATTGGTTACATAACTGAAATCATACTTACTTTACATTAATGATTGCTGGAAGCCGTTAATACTTTATAATTGTTCATTTATGAACAAAACGCCGAGTGAATGTGTTGTGACTGTAAGGAGAAACTACTGTTTATCCTGTCAAGGTGTTTTGACAACAACGCTGGTATGTGATCGTTTTTATTTTAACTCTTACTCTTATTTTATTTACTATGTAATTGCTAGAGGCCTGCTTTCAAGTTTGTTATCTAGCGCCCTTTTCGCCAGAGGTATTTCCGATAAGACATTCCTTGTATGTAAAATAATATAGTGATATGATTTCGAGTTTGATTATATTTGGAATTTTTGCTAATTTAACTGTAAAACGTATTTTTATCACTGTATGCAAAACGTGGAAATAGTGGTATACGCTAATTTGATGATTGTATATTTACAGCAATGTCGAAGGTTATCACATAAGATGTTAAATCAATTTGGAATTTGTGAATTGTGGTAGGTT
Source organism: Vesta saturnalis (assembly GCA_036346205.1). Classification (NCBI taxonomy): domain Eukaryota; kingdom Metazoa; phylum Arthropoda; class Insecta; order Coleoptera; family Lampyridae; genus Vesta; species Vesta saturnalis. Next base: position 3,232,590 of record JARFJB010001943.1, read on the forward strand.
TTAGCAAGCTGTAAGTTAAACCAAACCAGTAATTTTGAATTGTAATCTGATTTTCGTAAGCTGTAAGTTATAATTTGATTTAGATTCATGTGGCTGATTGATTTGATTGGGATTGAATTGATTGAGATTGATTTGCGGATGATCGACTGTTTTTCCACGCCGGTGCCCTCACGTTTAGGGAGAGTACCAGCTCTAAGTGTTGGTTAGCCTTATCTACAAAATAAGCAGTCTCTCATAGCAGCTAAGGTCCTAGAACAAGTTTCGGCGTTCTACACCTGCCTTATGCGATAGCATGGTGGCCCACTTATTAGAATACAATTTCAAATTTCCCGCTGGATGTTATGACTCAAAACATCAAAATTTGGAATGAAGGTCAACTTGTTGGCCTTTACGTAATTAGATAATTAGTGGGTTTCTCCGTGACGCTAGAGATGTAATTGAATAGTGAAAGTTTGTTGTTGTTTAATGGAATTGGAAATGAAGGTCCACTTTTTTGCCTTTACGTAATTAGTTGGTTTTTCCCCTGACGTTATAGATGTAATTGAATAGTGAAAGTTTGCTATTGCTTTATCAAGATTGGAAATGATGGTCAACGTGTTTGCCTTTACGTAATTACGTTTTTTTTTCCAGATACCACAAAGGTATTTGAATAGTAAAATGTTGTTGTCGTTTTATCAAAATTGTAGGTGGAGGTCAACGTGTTTTGTCTCCTCTGAAACCTTGGTTATCCTTACATCCTTAAAGTACTAACCGAATAATTCTTATCTAACACTTAATCTTCGAAAACTAAATTTATTCTATTTTATGACTGTCAATACCCATGACATATTTGTGAATTAATTTACATTCACAACAATAACTGTAATACTGTAAATTGAAATTGCAATATGAGTATTGAACGAACGAATAACGTAAAATACCTTGGTATTATATATTTATTTTTAACAGTAAAAAACTATTGTAATATACAAACGTTACAAATTCTATACTGTGCCTTTGTGCAGTCTACACTTACGTCTGGAATCATTGCTTAGGGTAGTGTTGTGCTATCATTCTTGAATCATAAGGAAGTAATTCAAAAAACTATTATTAAGGTATGTTGATTTAAAATTAAAAGATTTCCTAGTGATCTATTGTTCTGTGAGTTTGAGATTACCTCTTAAACATCTTTATATTTTCAATTTGCAGATATCTTTACAAAATTATATATATATATATATATATATATATATATATATATATATATATATATACGAGGATGTATTGATATCTAGTTAGCCTAGACCGGTTTCGTGGATAAAGAAAATATTGCGTTACCATAGCAATGAAGAATAACATATTAGAAGTGTCAGTGTAACGTTTCACGACAAAAAGTCAAACCGGAGTTGCGCAATAAAATTTAAAAAAAGTAATGTCGACCGAAATTGTGAAAATTGAAAAATTGGATTATCGGGCCATCATCAAATACCTGTATTTGAAGAGGTAAGGAGGTAAGCAGATTTACGAAGATATTCCTAATATCCTTAGCGATCAATGCCCTTCGTATACGACCGTGAAAAATTGGATTGCAAGCTTCAAAAGAGGTAAAAGTAGTGATTAGGGGCCGGTTCTGGACCAATTCAAGGTCAATCGTCCTCAGGTTGTAAGAAATGTAAGCTTTTGTATCTCTTCAAGGTCAAACTTTTGGCGGGAAACTTTAATTTTTGGAGCTCGCTAAAAATAGAAATTGCAATGTCATCATCATCATCATCATATTACAAGGGCACTCTGTGGTCAAACGTTTTGGCGGGAAATTTTTATGTCAAAGTCAAAAGCTAAAAATACAAATTGTAATGTCATCATCATATTACAATTCTTAGAAGTCTAAAAATAGAGTGGTCAAGGTCAAAAGTTATTGACCTGTGGGGATCGTATGAAATTTCTTAGAAGTATAAAAATAGAATAAGTTCATGGAAAGAAGAAGAAATTTTTGTCTAGGTTAGCGGTTTTGAAGGATGCGGGTTTATAATAAAAGGCTTCCTTGGGTGCGCACGATTAAGTATTAGCAGAAATGACGAAAATGGTAGTATGCCAGATAAGAAGCGCAAGAAAGGAACAAGTATTAACTATTGTTGAGCGAAAGAAGAGGTTGGAGGTGTTGATATGAAAAATTAGAGATTTAAAAGTAGATTTAGGGATGTATAAAATAAGTTTTGCTTTTTCAAACAAAAAAATCAATTTTCCTCGAAATCGAGCCAGAATTTGCCAAAAATAAATTTAAAAAAACCTAACACCCCCCGTCAACTTTTAAACGTATCTAACGCATGTATCAAATTGGGACCCCTAATGTAAAAGCTACCCCTAGTAGGTGATAGAAATATTTTTTAAGCAGATAAGAATAGCATAATAATAAAGTTTTAACCCTGAAATGTTATGCAACTAACAATACTCTCGTGATATTTTGCATAAATCTATATTCACATTTTAAAACTGTACAAAATCAATAAATATTTAAGATAAATACTGATGTAAAATAAAATCCTTTATTTATTTCGAAAATATTTGTAATATGTTGTTCATCAAAAAAACTCTAACGTTTTTTTTATTAAAAAAAGCCTTCCTTAACTGTGAAATATTATAGATCACAATTCGATATAAAACGTATCTTTACATTTTTAATATTTTCCAAATTAATTGAGTATCAATAGGAAATGTGATGTAATATAATAAATGTTTAATATATTTGTAAAGTATTTGTAATATGTTTTTTTCCTAACGATTTTTTAGGAAATAAAGTAATACTAACTCTCACAATGAATCTTTGGACATTTTACATACTGATAAATACTGATGTAAAATAAAATCCTTTATTTATCTCGGAAATATTTGTAATATTTTGTTCGTCTAAACAATTCTAACGTTTTTTTTTATTAAAGAAAGCCTTCCTTAACTGTGAAATATTATAGATCACAATTCGATATAAAACGTATCTTTACATTTTTAATATTATCCAAATTAATTGAGTATCAATAGGCAATGTGATGTAATATAATAAATGTTTAATATATTTGTAAAGTATTTGTAATATTTTTTTTCTAAAAAAATTCTAACGATTTTTATGAAATAAAGTAATACTAACTCTCACAATGTGTCTTTGGATATTTTACATTTATATATGCAATTACAACCCATTTTAAATGGATTGTACTCGTAATGAGTAAAAAGCTTGCAATTGCAAAATGCATTGCCCATATAGTATTATCAGTATGATTAATATTATATTATATTTAACTTGAAATACAAGTATTGTTCTAGAATGGAATGTATAATTGCAATTATTGTTTTGTAAACGATAGACGTGTACTTGAACTATAAAAGTGATAGATGTGGAAGGTGTGTGATGGAAGTAAAGATATTTTTCCGCACACACTCTAAATATTGATTAGCCTCCACCAGTTCTTCATTCAGTCTTTCCACTGGCCCATCCCCGCCACCTCACTATTAATATAATCATTGTGAAGTTTTCGTAACCACCGAATACTTTTTTCCCTAAAGGCCTGAAGGGTTGATGGGTCCTGCTTATTATCCTGCTGTGTGAGGTGCCCTTCTATGAGAGCCAATTTTTTTTCTACATATTGTAGGTTTCGCAACGGTGGTGGTTGTGGGGGTGTTGCTATAGCCGTGGTTGCTGGCGTTCTCTATGGATTAATAAAAGGAAACTATAATATTAATGAAAATTATACATACCTCTCGAAATACTTCGAAAATTCATCCTCTACTTCACTATCCCTTATGGAGATGATTGGGATGGTCTCTTCAAAGGGTGCTGGTTCTGCGGTGTTATTTGATGGGCCAACAAAAACATCATGCAAAATACAAGGTTTTGCATACCTTTTTAGTGAACGTTTAGATTGTTTGCTGGCTGAAGCCATTACTAATGGTGAGTAATTAATGAGTATTCAATTAAAACTTTGACATTATATACACATAGATCTGTTAACGTTAACGAAATTGAAGTGGTTAGTACAATGAACTGACCTGAGCAAGCAAAGATGATGAACTCTAATGAATGCAGCATAATCTAGACATGAGAAGGCATTTCGTGTGCTGTCAGTAAGGTTAAGTTAATGCATATTCTTAGTAAACGCCACAACGTGCAATGTATGACTTCTGCAAGCAAAGGTGATGCAGCATAAGCCATGAGAACGGTATTGATGTCAAGGTTAATAGAGATTCCTACTAAACGCTACAAAGTGCAATATATGCATCTGTCTATGAACACTGAAGCTCTTGCAACAAGTTATAACCAGAGTATTGATGTCAAGGTTAATAGATATTCCCAGTAAACGCTTCAAGGTGCAATCTATGCATCTGTCTATGAATACTGAAGCTCTTGCAACAAGTTATAACCAGTTTTGACCTTGAATGCTAGGTTTATATTACTATATAAGCAGATAAAAAGCAGTTTTATACCAGTCAGTATATTGCACTTCCGACTAGAATTGCAATTGTATACCTAAAGTACTTCTATAGTTGTTTAAATTATTAATTTTTACATATCAGTTACAATAAATATAATATTTGTTTCCATTACTACATAATCGACAACGCGTGTGCTTCACATTTTCTTGCAGTGTTGGATACAGTTTTGAAGGTAACTATGTGTAAGGGTATACCCAGTAGTAGTGATATTGTTAATTTAACAAGAAGTATTATTCCATTGCTGAAAACCAAAAATAAATTTGTAAAACACATCCGTATAATTAACACTAATATTAAGCTATTGCAAGATATAATTCAAAATAAAATTTATTTAGACATGCGAAAATTTGCTTCAACTCGAAAGTAATTTATCATTGTTAACGTGTTATCTTGTAAGAGTTAAACAGTTAAAGAACTCTTCAGAGAAAACAGGTAGTGGAATTGTCAATGTCGCTAAAAAGCGTACACACAAATTAAGTTGGTACTCTCTAGATTTATGTTTTAATGGTAGGTTACTTGCGGGAATTATAGTCGATATAGCAAACATCAAGGACCCTCTTATTTTTTTACAAAATGCATACAATAGTTTTGCATGAAAGGTTAAATTAATGCATTAATTAATCCTTTTCGTCTGTAATTTTGTCCATCCTCAAAATCACGTTATCGAGTTGAAGACTTTTACCATAAAAAATTATGCCATCAATATTGCGACCAATTTACGTAAGTGGTATAATGAAAACGTTTATTATAAATTACAAAAGAAATTAGAGTTTTCCGAAAGGGACTCCGGTTGGGCATTACATGAAGTATTATATTTAAAGGTGAATAGTAATAGCTATGTCCCATTTAGAGGTGGCCTTTCAACTTACGTTAAAGTTCCGTACTTTATAGCAGTAAAGCATGCGGTAATGAAAGTTAAAAATGACGATGAGTATTGATTTCTTTGGGCCGTTGTTTGGGCACTATATCCCGTGCAATATCATTCAGCTACAGTGTACAGTTATCCTCATTTTAAGGATGTTTTCAATTATGATTCAATTCCCTTCCCCATTAAACTATATAATGTAAACAAATTTGAACAGTTAAACAACCTCTCCATTAATTTGTTTTGCATTCAGGGGAAAGTTATATTACCATTTGTATTAAGTAAAAATCAAAATAGTGAGGGAACCTATAAACCTTTTAGTACTTTCTGCTAATTATCAAGCTGCGGATGATATTAATACAAGAAATAATACTGTTTATAATTTCACGCGGATTTTTCTAAACAACTATCGAATAAGGAGCACAAGAAATTCATTTGTTATCGATGTTTGAACCATTTTTCATTAGATCACGTTCTACAAAAACACATCACTCACTGTCATCAACTTAATCGATGCTCTGTCAAGCTACCTATTGAAGCAGAAAAGTTTCTGCAGTTCAAAAATTTCACATTCCAGAAAAGGTGCCTTTTGTAATTTATGCAGATTTAGAAAGTATTTTGGAAAAGTGTGCAAATTTAACGGACATCGATAGTAATACTATATTTCACTCCAAACATATACCCTTCAGCATTGCTTACTACTTGAAGTGTTCATACAACGATTATTTAATACGATTTAGACTTTACAGAGGAAACGATTGCATCCAATGGTTTTTTAAAGAGGTTAAAGGTTATGATAGTCATTTCCTCATTAGAGAACTGGCTACTGTTGCCGGTGCGATTTGACTGCTACCCATAAACACAGGAAGATATATTTCTTTCACGAAAGTAATACAAGGCACTAAAATTCCATTTAGATTTATTGACCCTTTCAGATTTATTAGTAGTATTGAAAAGTTGTCGGACTATTTGGAAAATAGTAAAAAAATGATTACCCACGCTAATTGCAACAATGCTGAAGAATTTTTGTTACCAGTGCGCAAAGGTGTTTCCTTATGAATATCTCGATACATGGGATAAATTAAGCGAGACCAGACTCCCTTCCAAGGAAGCGTTTCTCAGTCATCTCACTAATGAGGGAATCAATGATGGGAGTTTTGCACATGCAGTTAATGTTCGGAACAGATCTAATATAAAATCGTTAGGGGATTACTCGGATTTGTATCTAAAAATGGACGTTCTACTGTTAGCAGACATTTTCGAAAACTTTCGACAAACTTGTTTAAGTACTTACAAACTTGATCCTCTGCACTATTATACAGCCCCCGATTTGGCATTCGATGCTATGCTTAAAATTACACAGGTACAGTTAGAACTATTTACAGACATTGATATGCTAATGTTTATTGAGAGAGGAATTAGAGGTGGTGTGGCTTAATGTTCTAATCGATATGCTAAAGCTAACAATAAGTACATGGGGGAAAAATTTGATCCCACTTCCGAAAGTGTGTGTTTAATGTAATACGACGTAAATAATTTATTGCAGCCATGTCAGAATTTCTACCATTTGGCGATTTTTCTTTTGTTGATAATTTTGAAACTTTAGATTTAATAAACCATCCCGATGATTCGGAAATTGGCTATATATTCGAGTGTGATTTAGACTATCCCATAGAATTACATGAGAGTCACAGTGATCTGCCATTGGCACCCGAACATATAGTGCCACCCGTATCTGATTCCAATATGAAAAAATTATCGCTTACATTGTATCCTAAGCATAATTATGTAATTCATTACAGAAATTGAAAGTATATTGAAACTATGGATTAAAGTTGGTAAAAGTACAGCGTATATTACGTTTTAAACAGTTCCCGTGGTTAAAAAAATATATCGATTTAAATACCATCATGCGCCAGCAATCTCAAAATGAATTTGATAAACTTTTTTATAAATTAATGATTAATAGCGTTTTTGGGAAGCTGATGGAAAATGTACGTAAACATAAGGATATACGTTCAGTAACGAAATGGGAGGGTCGCTATGGTGCTCGTGCTTACATAGCAAAACCAAACTTTCATAGTTGTACAATATTTGATAATGATATGCTTATCATTCAAATGAATAAGCTATTTATTTATTTCAATATATCTATATATGCAGGATTCAGTGTTTTAGATGTTTCAAAAACTTTTTTATACAATTTTCATTACGGTTACACGCTATCCAAGTTTCATAATAATGCTAAGCTCTTGTACATGGATACGGATAGCAAATAAAAAAAAACCTGGCTTGATGAAAGATGAAAATCATGGCGCGATTATGTTGGAATTTGCAGGACTTTGTGCAAAAATGTATGCTTACATGATTGATGAAAAAGTTGTAAGATCACGATAAATGATTATAAACATGTTTTGTTTGATGGTGACGTAATAAGGCGTTATCAGCGTCTGATAAGATCAAAGAAACATGATGTGTTTACAATCAAACAGAATAAAGTAGTACTTAATCCTTGTGATGATAAACGATTAGTAAATTTCAAATTGCAGGAAGAGCTATGGTACAGTAGTGATAAAATCTACAGAAAATACCTGAAGCGCTCTTTGATGGGGAAGTCCTCCCCCAAAAGCTATTTATTTGTACTGAATATATTACAATATATTGTTATTCCTGATGAGTGTTTTTACTGGTGTGCTATAAACACAAAGTGTGCAAAGGAAGTTATTATTAAGACATTATTTGATAAAAAATTAAATTAGACGGTACCATTAAAAGTTTTATGAAATTGTGTACCGATAAAGGCTACAATTCATTAACTTTTGATGAAGTAGATAGTATCTTAGACGATATGAATGTACCTGGTGACATACCGCTTAAAATGTATCTATACAATTTATTATGGGTTGGTGATTCAACAAATGTTAAATCTACCTTAGAAAATATTGCTTACAAAGATACTTTATTTATTATAACTGAATGTATTGAGAAAGCGGCATATTATGCTAACTACAAGTGCCTCGATATTTTGATTGAAATAGTATTAGAACAAAATATCAACTGTAAGTTTCAACCGTGGGAAAACGATGAGCACCACAAAATTTATTACTGGATACTAAACAACATCAATAAAGGTGAAACAAATTCAAATTCCTGCTTGGGATGGAGGTGTGGGTCAGATTCGGGGATATGGCCATCCAGTAATTTAAGTTATTATAGAAGTACTTTAGGTTCATTTTATAAGATAATGAAGTTTTAAAAACAAATGTAATATTTATATTTAAAAAATAAAATACTATTATTTTTTTGTGCGTTTTATATCATCTAAGAGCTACAGCCTTTTATACAAACTATGTATCTAATATAAGTAATTTATTTCACAAATTACAAGTTAAATGTTATAAAACAATATCATCCTTATTGATCCATGATCTTTCATCCAATCCCCACCACTTTACGAATAACTTATTATTCTTGGAGCGAAGCACTTTTTCTACTGGATCCACATCAGGATACTTTGTTTTCTGTAATTCATGTTCATAGAACCCTCCCAGCACAGGTTCTCCCTTTATGTCTTCCAGCATACAGGTAGTGGGGTTAGTGATACGAACTTTCACTATTTTAAATAGTTCACTAGACTAATTTGGTGTGTATCCTTTGGCGAAAATACTTTTAAATTTACTGATTCGTACTATGTCACCCACAGAATATCGATTACTATCGAATATTTTTATGTAAGTGTAAGCCTCTAGCTTTGTATGATTACCGACATCTTTGGGCTTCATTCCTATAGTTCTATGCTTACGATTGTTATAATACATGGTTATGGTATTAATTGTATTAATCCATTTGTATTTACCTTGTAGGCTGAACGACTTATATAGAGCACCCTTAATGGTTCTGATAACACGTTCCGCAATTGCTATAGGTGGAGTAATGATTGACTCCATGACGCCGCATTAGTTTAGTAAAGTGCTCATTGTAGAATTTTTTTCCTGCATCTGTCTGCAAATTGGTAGGTTTCCGTCCTTTTTTAAATATTGTTGGCATGGCCTTGGTAACTTCTTGACCTGTTTTCGTTTTTAATCCTTTAGTCCATAAGTTTTCGAAAAACAGTCGATAACCACTAATATATACTTATAGCCTCTATTTTGTTGGGCATATATGTTAAATTCAGCCAAATCTGCTTGCCAAAGGTCATCAAAACCTCTAATTATTGTGCGCCTTGGTTTAAAATTTTTTCGTGCAGGTTTATCCAATTCGTTGACGAGTTGTAATTTGGACATGGTACTAATTTATCCACAATTTCTTTAAGTTGATATAGTTTTTGCTCAAACACTAGATAAGCGTTAGAGTTTCCTCTAAAAGCTTGTAAACAAAAATCAAGATATGCTTTACTTATAGCATCACCATCTTCTTCCGGGTCCGGCAACTGTGTCAAACGGTTTCCATCCAAATTGATTCTTGTTGATAAATAGTATTGCTTAGTGATGGCATCTTGAGGATCTGTGGGGCTGGCAACATTGCTGAGTCACCTATTCTCGATATCAAATTGATTATCATCAATTCTTGAATTGATACTGGACATGTGATCGTTCAAATTTGTCAAGGGTCATTTTACTTATATGTCGACGTCAATGCATTCTCATTTATACTGTTTAAAAAACGGCTGTTTGGTTTTTTAATGTACCCATCCTCATACAGTTCTTCTACAATTGATATTATGTCATTCACGACATCTGTATTCCCTGCCAATTTTTCTGCTCACAATACCTCTAGATCACGAATTAGTTCATGTACATCATTCCAATATTTATATTCAGTCGGCCTGTTTGTTAAATCCTTTAAAAACATAGCTCCCCCTACCTTGGTTGTGGGTGATGATGATGATAGCAAGGGTTTGATTATTTTTGTATACTTTTTGCTGCGGCTCCCTAGAATTTCCCACTTACGACATAATCTCGCCTTACAGCATTAGTAGCTTCTAAAATACTACTATAATCTCTTCTATCTTTTGAATTTACTAGATTTAAATTGGGTTCATTCATAATAAGCAGATCATATAAACCTGGAGTCCCTTCATACGTAACACATTTAATAATCGTATGGTTTCCTTTAATTGTAACGGGAGTATTACCAACTGTCCATTTGTCAGTTTTGGTATCATAGTGGACTCCATAAGTCTGATCAATCACACCTTCATAATCCCTCATAATACGTTCAACGTATATACTAGGTAATTCAAATACCAAAAGTAAATTTTCAGAAGAACCCTTTGGTTCGGCAACAACATAGCGTACTGCTAAGGACCCTTATGTCAATTACTGCAATATTGATTCTGTAACTTTTTACTTATTAAATATAGTATTATATATACACACACACACACACACATATATATATATATATATATATATATATATATATATATATATATATATATATATATATATATATATATATAATCTCATATATCGTTTATATTTAAAATATCTGGTGTGGAACACCACACGACCTTCCAATCTACAAAAAGGTAATTAAAAGAAATGTATAATTATACAACCTCTTTTATAAGTTCATTACAAAAATAGGCAACATTGAAAAAACAAAAACAATAACCTATGTTATTTTAATTATAATTTTTCTAGGATAACTGTGCAACCTCTCCTTTATACGTTCCTAACGAAAACAGGCAACATTGTAAGAACAAAAACAATAATATATGTCAAAATGACGTTTAAAACTTCAAGTCAGATACAGATTAATAGACATAGATATACATATTAACTTAAGCAAAAAATTAATTAAAAAAAAATTAATCGCTATTCAGATTTTAAAAAAATTTGAACTAACACTTAGATTCACTTAGGAATTTTTTGCCGCTAAATTTTGCGTCGAATAAAAAAATTGCGTAGAACATAATCAATTAATACCTATAAAGTCTATATCTAGCTATTTTTTTACCTTTAAAATATGCAGCTGTTTTAGAAATATTTGATAAGAACCAAAAATTGACCCTAATAAACCACACTCACCGCCACTTGATTTCTCACAAAATACTCAGCTCCAAGCGAAATGAAAACAAGCTTGAATTCAAAATTTTAAGTACATAGGTGTTATCGTTCTGGAGTTATCATGGATACTAACATATATATCCACATACACGCGCAGGTACACGCACTCGCACACACACACACACTCACACACGCACACGCACATGCACAACACACGCACACGCACACACGCACCACACACGCAACACGACGCACACGCACAGCTACACGTATACGACACACGCACACGCACATGCACTCACACGCACACGCACACAGACAGACAGACACACAGACAGACACACAGACACACAGACACACAGACACGCAGACACGCAGACACGCAGACACGCAGACACACAGACACACAGACACACAGGCACACAGGCACACATGCACACAGGCACACAGACACACAGACACACAGACACACAGACACACAGACACACAGACACACAGACACACAGGCACACAGGCACACAGGCACACAGACACACAGACACACAGACACACAGGCACACAGGCACACAGACACACAGACACACAGACACACAGACACACAGACACTCAGACACACAGACACACAGACACACAGACACACAGACACACAGACACACAGACACACAGACACACAGACACACAGACACACAGACACACAGACACACAGACACACAGACACACAGACACAGACACACAGACACACAGACACACAGACACACAGACACACAGACACACAGACACACAGACACACAGACACACAGACACACAGACACACAGACACACAGACACACAGACACACAGACACACAGACACACAGACACACAGACACACAGACACACAGACACACAGACACACAGACACACAGACACACAGACACAGACGCAGACACAGACACAGACACAGAGACACACAGACACACAGACACAGACACACAGACACACAGACACACCAGACACACAGACACACAGACACACAGACACACAGACACACAGACACACAGACACACAGACACACAGACACACAGACACACAGACACACAGACACACAGACACACAGACACACAGACACACAGACACACAGACACACAGACACACAGACACACAGACACACAGACACGGACACACGGACACACGAACACACGGACACACAGACACACTGACACAGACACACAGGCACACAGACACACAGACACACAGACACACAGACACACAGACACACAGACACACAGACACACAGACACACAGACACACAGACACACAGACACGCAGACACAGACACACAGACACACAGACACAAGGACACACAGACACACATAATTTGGAGAATTTGGGCAACTTACGAAATCGGATAAGTGCTGGGTGTAGCTCAATTAGAAACGACCCTGGTGCGTTGGAAAGGGTTCGGCAGTCAATCACGAGAAGATTGAGTGCTTGCATCCAGGCTGGAGGAAGTCATTTCGAACATTTATTGTAGATTGAGCAACTTTATGTGTACTTTTTGATAATAACATATTCTTACTATCGCAAATTTGGTTCACCCTGTATCTTCAAAACAAAGGGGTTTTTTCAAAAATTATTATTGGACAGCATATGCTTAGAACAGGCCAAGTAATAACCCCTTGAATTATTGCTGCAATGTTACCTAACACCATGTATAGTAGCAAACTATTAATGAGTAATAAGCCTACTTGTAAATGAGTGTATTAACTGTCAAAGATATATATATATATATATATATATATATATATATATATATATATATATATCTTACAGCTCACATAAATAATATGAAAACGTTAATTAATACTCCTACAGACGAGTATTATTTTATAAACCATGATTTACAATGTTCCCACGATCGTGTTGTGAAACATTAAATTTATCATGTTAAAATTTCCCTGTACTTCTGACTTGAAACAGTTTGTTCTTAATATAATATAACAGAAGGTTCAACAGAGTAATTTTCCTAAAATAAATTATTCAATGCTGTCTGAAAATGATTAATTCTGCAATAAAATAGTGAATAACTTATAAGTTTACCAAATATGTACTGCAACGGAGTATCATGGACTCTTGCTGAATAGTGGGTTACCTATTAGCAGGCGGTTAATTAAACACATTAGAAATCACGGTCAATAATTTTGAATGATGTATAAGGGAAAAAGAAATAAAATTAATATTTCAGGACTTGAGCAAAACGGTAAACTAAAATTTCCATAAAACAATCGTTTCTCATGAAAATTCAGGCAGAAAGCAAATTGAATAAAATTGCATCCCCTAAATTGACGTAACCAAAGTGGTGTCCCACAGAGGCGATTGGAGATAAGCAGTTTTGGACCACCCGTTCACACGCAAAGGATTTAACCCCAGTAGTATTTCACCTGGACTTATATAACATTATCTTGAAAGCTAAATTTGAGATAATTTTAAAGATAATCTTATATGAAATAAAAGAAAGTCTCTAGAATTAATTATAGCTTGCAAAATAATATTAATTAAAATAGTACAATTACAACGACACATAACCGACGCGATAACTACAATTGGGGTTGCTTAACCCCTTGCTCGTGAAGAAAATACAAGCTGCAGAGCTTTAACAAGATCTACAACGTTTAAAAGATACTATCGTTATTTACAGTTGTAACTCGGCTTATTCTTTTGACTGTTTGTAGCTGATCGTGTTAGATAGGACATGTTTGGTATCCAACGATTTCATTGTTAGGAATTAAAAATAAATTATTTTTTAAAATTGCATCAGTTTGTATAGGGATACAATTAAAATACCTACCTCTTCATGGTTACAACGGTTATTGATTTCATCAGATTTTATTATCATTAAGTAACGAACGAACCTCCATTCAAAGAATTCAGTTATAAACACAAATGTTAAAAATTATTCTCTGAACTAATTTATTTACTGGTAATTAAGTCTTTACAACGTTACTAATATATAAAATGCTTTTACTTGGCAAGTTGTAAAACTAAAAGCTATAATTCTAAAGATATTTTACTAATTAGTTTACTTACTATTTATTAGCATTTTCTATTTTATCTTGAAAATTAATTTTACTGATTCTGCGTTAAATAGTACCTTAAATACCAATCTAAATACTTGTTTACTTGATCTTAATAAACATTTAGGAAAGAGTTAAAACATATAATAAATAGCTGTAGAAATTTGACTTAATTATCTATCTTGGAAATTTAATTCCCATAAACTTGCCGAGATACGCCAAGTTAACCAGTTTTTTTTTTATATAACCTAACTTAATGAGAGGACTGTTTTTGACTGTGTGGTAAATTTAGCTTTTTTAAGAATTGAATACTTGTTAAAAAGGACAGTTCATAGATAAAATCATGTTCGTGATCTAGAACGGTTATTTTAGCTTTGGTGGGTATTAGAGATTAGACTATTAAACCGGATCCAGAGACGAGAAAACAGAAAAGGGATGCGCGCGTGAACGCTGCGTGGAATAAACCACTTCCAAAGGTGGTGCAGATTGTACACTCTCCTTTTCCAAACCTCATTCCTTCCGCTTCCCAACCTCCAAGAGGTCTTGGAGGTCTATACCTCCTCGACACTATTTTCGTACGAGTCCATGTTAGATACTCCCGAACGTGAAATTTCGTCGTGATGCGACCACCTTTGCGAATCGTACTACAATCGTTGAAAACGTACACACAATATTTAAAGTGTTTTATTACTTTTATGTATCTTTAATTAGGAACAAATGAATAATATCTTAATGACATTTTACTCAGACATGTAAAGATATTATAAGTAAAAAAATTGCAGTATTTGTAATCAAATATAGTAGCTATTGAAATACAAATAAAATTTCCCCATTTTAAACGAAGGCTTTTTAGAGCGCCATCTAAGTACCTATATCAATTTTTACTAATGGTCTGAATGCATGAGGTCTGAAGAAAGTAGGATTGTACTTACGAAGGGTAATTTTGTTACGTCAGAGGTACTTTTGAAAAATAAGACCTATGAGAATAAAAGAAACAGTAAAATAAAGAATTTGAATTAAATAATAATGTTAGACTGTATAGGATAATTTCTAATGCAGAACCTTCCAATAGGAAAAGCTATTTAAGTGAGCATAATTTTTCTGTCTATTTGAAAATTATTCCCTCTGGTTCTCTCTTCTCTTTTTTTTTAACAGCAAATAAACCACTCTGAACTTAGTAGATCAGTAGAATGAACAGAAGGCTCAACAAAACATAAAATCGTCAAAGAAATGACAAAAATTTATTGGGTCTGTCAAATGTGAGATTGTTATTTCAAATTTTCTGACAAAATGTGGGATTTTAATTTGGTACATAACTTTCAATGTCTAACATGTAAACATTGTAACATTGTAAAAAAAAAAACGTCAATTACACATCAATTGACCGAACACAATTTAATAAAAATCAGTTGACCGAAATAGCAGATTGCTCGAACAGCAATTATCCGAAAGCAGTTTCCTCAATCTCATGCAAGATGCCGGGTAGGTTGAGCCGGGCTTAACTTAAACAGAAAGGAAAAAGTGACACTTAAACACATAATTGCATTATTATAAAACATATTTAATACCGATACACAAAAACTTTACATTCCACGTATAAGTGTAAGCACCGTGAAAATTTCAGAAATGCAGACAACTTTTGATAATTATTGATATTCTTGGACGATCAGGAGTACAGAAAAGTATATAAAAAAATCCACCGGTCTGTCATCGTCAGCGGCAACTTCTGTCCAACCAATTAATCTTAAAAACTATAAGTTGCACCCGACAAAAGTTTCACGATACCGCACCACCTTACATCTTACAAAGAGGAAATTAACAGAAATGAAATGCTATATTTTTTAGCTGTGTCACTGGGGAAATGGTTAAAGTGCCACCCGACCAGCGTGGAACGAAACCTGGGCGAGGTAACCGGTTTTATAAAACGGAGAATAATCAAAGCGCTCCTTTTATTTGGATAAGAAGTAAAAATGTAGGTTCCGTGACAATACGATGCTTGAAACGTGTGTGCGTGTTAGTCTGCGTGTTGGTGTGCGTGTGCGTGTACGTGTGCGTGTGCGTGTGCGTGTGCGTGTGCGTGTGCATGTTCGCGTGCGTGGGTGCGTGCGTATGCGTGTGCTTGAGTGCGTGAGCACGAGCGCTTGCGTGTGCGTGTAAGTATACCGGAGCGTGTGCGTGTATGTGTGTGTATGCGTGTGCGTGTGATTAGTAGTGTGCGTGTGCATGTGCGCGTGTGTGTGAGTGTGCGTGTGCGTGTTCATGTGCGTGTGTGTGCGTGTGTTTGTGCGTGTGCATTTGAGAGTGTGTGTGTGTGTCTGCGTTTGCTTGTGCGTATGCGTGTGCATCTACCTATTCGTGTGCGTGTTCGATTGTGTGTGCGTGTACGTGTGCGTGTGCGTATGAGTGTGTGTGTGCGTGTGCGTGCGAGTGTGCGTGTGCGTATGAGTGTGTGTGTCTGTGTGCGTGTGCGTGTGCGTCTGCATGTGCGAGTGCGTGTGCGTGTGCGTGTGCATGTGCGTGTGCGTGTGCGTGTGCGTGTGCGTGTTCGCGTGCGTGAGTGCGTGCGTGTGCGTGTGCATGTGCGCGTGCGTGTGAGTGTGCGTGTGCGTGTGCGTGTGCGTGTTCATGTGCGTGTGCTTGTGCGTGTGTTTGTGCGTGTGCATTTGAGTGTGTGTGTCTGCGTTTGCTTGTGCGTATGCGTGTGCATCTACCTATTCGTGTGCATGTTCGATTGTGTGTGCGTGTGCGTGTGCGTGTGAGTGTGTGCGTGTGCGTGTGCGTGCGAGTGTGCGTGTGCGTATGAGTGTGTGTGTCTGTGTGCGTGTACGTGTGCGTCTGCGTGTGCGAGTGCGTGTGCGTGTGCGTGTGCATGTGCGTGTGCGTGTGCGTGTGCGTGTGCGTGTGCGTGTGCGTGTGCGTGTGCGTGTGCGTGTTCGCGTGCGTGAGTGCGTGCGTGTGCATGTGCGTGAGTGCGTAAGCACGAGCGCTTGCGTGTGCGTGTAAGTGTACCTGAGCGTGTGCGTCTATGTGTGTGTATGCGTGTGCGTGTGTGTGTGATTAGTAGTGTGCGTGTGCGTGTGTATGTGCGCGTGCGTGTGAGTGTGCGTGTGCGTGTGCGAGTGCGTGTGCGTGTGCTTATGCGTGTGCGTGTGCGTGTTCATGTGCGTGTGCTTGTGCGTGTGTCTGTGCGTGTGCATTTGAGAGTGTGTGTGTCTGCGTTTGCTTGTGCGTATGCGTGTGCATCTACCTATTCGTGTGTGTGTTCGATTGCGTGTGCGTGTGCGTGTGCGCGCGAGTGTGCGTGTGCGTATGAGTGTGTGTGTGTGCGTGTGCGTGTGCGTCTGCGTGTGCGAGTGCGTGTGCGTGTGCGTGTGCATGTGCGTGTGCGAGTGAGCGTGCGTGTGCGTGTGCGAGTGTGTGTGTGAGCGTGTGCGCGTGCGTGTGCGCGTGCGTGTGCGCGTGCGTGTCCGTGTGCGTGTGCGTGTGCGTGCGAGTGTGCGTGTGCGTATGAGTGAGTGTGCGTGTGCGTGTGCGTGTGCGAGTGCGTGTGCGTGTGCGTGTGCTTATGCGTGTGCGTGTGCGTGTTCATGTGCGTGTGCTTGTGCGTGTGTTTGTGCGTGTGCATTTGAGAGTGTGCGTGTCTGCGTTTGCTTATGCGTGTGAGTGTGTGTGTGCGTGTGCATCTAACTGTTCATGTGCGTGTTTGATTGGGTGTGCGTGTGCGTGTGCTTGTGCGTGAGCGTGTGCGTGTGCGTGTGCGTGTGCGTGTGCGTGCGAGTGTGCGTGTGCGTATGTGTGTGTGTGTGTGCGTGTGCGTGTGCGAGTGAGTGTGCGTGTGCGTGTGCGTGTGCTTATGCGTGTGCGTGTGCGTGTTCATGTGCGTGTGCTTGTGCGTGTGTTTGTGCGTGTGCATTTGAGAGTGTGTGTGTCTGCGTTTGCTTATGCGTGTGAGTGTGTGTGTGCGTGTGCATCTAACTGTTCATGTGCGTGTTCAATTGGGTGTGCGTGTGCGTGAGTGTGCGTGTGCGTGTGCGTGTGCGTGTGCTTGTGCGTGTGCGTGTGCGTGTGCGTGTGCGTGTGCGTGTGCGTGTGCGTGTGCGTGTGCGTGTGCGTGTGCGTGTACGTGCGAGTGTGCGTGTGCGTATGAGTGTGTGTGTGTGTGCGTGTGCGTGAGCGTGTGCGTGAGCGTGTGCGTGTGAGTCTGCGTGTGCGAGGTCGTGTGCGTGTGCTTGTGCGTGTGCTTATTCGTGTGCGTGTGCGTGTGCTTGTGCGTGTGTTTGTGGGTGTGCACTTGAGAGTGTGTGTGTGTGCGTTTGCTTGTGCGTGTGAGTGTGCGTGTGCGTTTGCGTGTACCTGTTCGTATTCGATTGCGTCTGCGTGTGCGTGTGCAAGTGCGCCTGCGCGTGCGTGAGCGTGTGCGTGCGCTTGTGCATGTGCGTGTGCATGTGCGTGTGCATGTTCGTGTGCTTGTTCGTGTGCTTGTGCGTGTGAGAGTGCGTGTGCGTCTGCGTTTGCTTGTGCGTGTGGGTGTGCGTGTGCGTGTGCGTGTACCTGTTCGTGTGCGTGTTCGAGTGCGTGTGCGTGTGAGTGTGCGTGAGCGTGTGCGTGTGCATGTGCGTTTGCTTGTGCTTGTGCATGTGCGTGTACGTGTTAGTGTGCTTGTGCATGTGCTTGTGCGTGTGCGTGTGCGCGTGCGTGTCAGTGAGGGTGTGCGTGTGCGTGTACGTGTACGTGTGCGTGTGCGTGTGTTTGTGTGTGTGTGTCGTGTGCGTGTGCGTGTACCTGTTCGTGTGCGTGTTCGAGTGCGTGTGCGTGTGAGTGTGCGTGAGCGTGTGCGTGTGCATGTGCGTTTGCTTGTGCTTGTGCATGTGCGTGTACGTGTGAATGTGCTTGTGCATGTGCCTGTGCGTGTGCGCGTGCGCGTGCGCGTGCGTGAGGGTGTGCGTGTGCGTGTACGTGTGCGTGTGCGTGTGTTTGTGTGAGTGTGTGCGTGTCAGTGTGCGTGTGCGTGTACCTGTTCGTGTTCGTATTTGATTGCGTCTGCGTGTGCGTGTGAGTGTGTGTGTGTGTGTGTGCGTGTGCGTGCAAGCGTGCGTGTGCGTATGCGTGAGCGTGTGCGTGTGCGCGTGCGTGTGTGAGTGTGCGTGTGCGTGTGCGCGTGTGTGTGCGTTTGCGAGTGCTTGTGCGTGTGCGTGTACGTGTACGTGTACGTTTGCGTGTCCGTATCCGCGTCTGTATCCGTGCGTGTGCGTATGAGTGTGTGTGTGTGTGCGTGTGTGTGAGCGTGTGCGTGAGCGTTTGCGTGTGAGTCTGCGTGTGCGAGTGCGTGTGCGTGTGCGTGTTCATGTGCGTGTGCTTGTGCGTGTGTTTGTGGGTGTGCACTTGAGAGTGTGTGTGTGTGTGACTGCGTTTGCTTGTGCGTGTAAGTGTGCGTGTGCGTGTGCGTGTACTTGTTCGTGTTCGTATTCGATTGCGTCTGCGTGTGCGTGTGCGTGTGAGTGTGTGTGTGCGTGTGCGTGTGCGTACGAGCGTGCCTGTGCGTATGAGTGTGTGTGTATGCGTGTGCGTGAGCGTGTGCATGTGCGTGTTCGTGTGCGTGTGCGTGGTCGTGTGCGTGTGCGTGTGCGTGTGAGTATCTGTGTGTGAGCGCCTGTGTGTGTACGTGTGCGTGTACGTGTTAGTATGCGTATGCGTGTGCGTGTGTGCGTGAGCGTGTGCGTGTGTGTGTGTGTGAGTGTATCTGTCTGCGTGTATGTTTGTGTTGATGTGTGTTCGTTTCGAGGATAATTCCAGAACTGTATTACCTGAGTGCTTACAATTTTGTATTTAAGCGTGTTTTCATTTGGCTTAGAGCAGGTTAGAATTTCGGAGATATCCAGCGGTGGAGAGGGTTGGGTTGTTAGGGTTTGTTTTTGGTTTTTACCAAATGCTTCTAAAACAGCTGCATATTTCAAAGATATAATGATACCTAGATATAGACCTTAAACATATCGATTATTATGTTTTAAGCAATTTTTTGACGCGTGATTTAGTGGCAAAAAAATTCCTATTGTAGAAATTTAAGTGTTAATTTTTTTAATTATCTGAATAACGACTAAATTTATATGAAAAATTGTAAACGTATTTTTTAAAGACAATTAAATTTTACATAAATGTTCGTTATAGAGTTTTTTAATGTAAAGCGAAGTAATTGTAACAATTAAATAAATATGATTGAAAATGCTGAAGCTGTATTATCAACATTTTTATAGAAGCAGGCGGCTTTGATATTTTTTTACGTTAACATGTATTTATGTATGTGAATCTCTATCTGGCATGAAGTTTTAAACCTCATTCTGACATCGATTATTGTTTTTGTTTTTACAATGTTGCCTGCTATTGTTATGAACCTATAAAAAAGAGGTTGCTTTTATCTTAACAAAATTGAATGATAACTGCTCAAAAATTGCTAACGCAATATTAGATATCTCACCCCTACGACAACACACATACAACAGTAGAAACTAACAAAAGTACTGTTACTGTTACTAATAACAAAACCAATGTTAGTGATCCTTCGTTTATTTTCAATAATTGTACAGTAACTATTAACAATTACTATCACAAACAATAAATAACCCTTTTTTGTAATTACAGTTGTTAAATATTTTTTATTGTTATATTATATTTTGTAATTTGAATAAAACGTTCAGATAGAACCACTTTTCTTTATTTGAGCCAAGAATTGTGGTCCTACATAAAGTATAGTACATAACTCGAGTTGTAAAGCAATTACGCACTGGTGGAATAACACACTACTACTATTGCTACGGGGCTCGTGTGTAACATTTTCCACCTATACGTAATATGCTTCTTATAACTCTTGTTACGTAATATACTATTAATTTCTTTTCATTTAAGTTAGCATCTAGATGTCTATTAACCTCTGTTTGTCATGAAGATTTAAACGTCATTCTGACATAAATTATTATTTTTGCGTTTACAGTGTTGCTTATTTTCGAAATAAACTTCTTTTAAAAGAGGTTAATTAATTATCCTTAAAAAAATGTCATTACAATTATTTCATTTCTCTTATTAATTAATAAATTTTCAGTTTGTAGGTCGGAAGGTCTTGTGGTGTTTCACACCAGAAATTTTTTAAATTAAATTGAAATCATTTTTGTAGTGCTTAGTCCCTAGGAGCATCTATTTATAACGTAATTCTATTATCAATAATTATCTAGTCAAAATATTGTCCTCACATGTCTTTAAGAAAGTTCGTTAACAAATTTGTAGTATGGGTTGTCCTATAATGTAATATGTCTTCCACCCTTATTAGAATAATCAAGATGCAATTCTTTTTATTTTAGATAACATAGATTAACATACTCATCTTCGTGCACTGTGATTGTTATGATAATTTTACGAACGGTATATTGTGGGATAACCGATTCTAAACGTGTTTAGTTGTAATTTTGATTACGTCAATATATATTAAGAGAAGAAGCTAAGTATGTAACTTTTTGAAAAACAAATAGTATGGTTGTAAATTAAGTTAATGTATGAGAAAGTTGTGAATCATTTGTATTTGCAAATGGAGAAAGTAGAAAGTGCATTTGCTTTAGTTTCCATTATTAATAGGAGTAATATATAATTTGTAGGTACGTTATGCTTGCAAATGAAAATTATTGTTCCAAATTTTTGTGAATCTTATTATGTTTGGCAAATAGAATAAACTTACACGTACCTACATAATATTGCGACTAATAACTAATAATTTGACGGTTGTATTATATCGCTAAAAACAAGCTAGTAATACTAATGCAATTTGTATTGTTGACGTTTGCGTAAAAAAAATCATTGTATTTGCTTTTAGGATTACTAGAAGTCAATCCAGGTGTATGAGATTTACGTCCCCAGGTAGAAAAAGCCTGGTGCTCGCTTACCGTAAAGGCACGAGCTAACGCTAATTTTATATTAAGCCCTACCCGCATCTTAACCACGCGCCAAACTAATGTCCATTTTTTTAAAAGAAAAGTTATTTCATACTTTTAAGACATTTGAAATGTATCTCATATATCCGCAGAGAAGTCTTAAAATTCAGAAATACAGGGTATGCGGACGTTATAACAATAAAATAAAAGGATTAGTCCCCACTTTTTGTATATTTATTATAAACCTATTTGAAAAGGCACCACCGTTTGTTAAATAATTATTACGTAGTAGTTCAGCACCCCCGTTTTGTGGACCAAACCCTCTATTATATCTTATAAACACATATTGTTAAGAGTGTATCCAGTGACTGATACGTCAGAATACATATGTTAAGCCCTCGGTTAATTCAATCAGTCTATTATTCTCTCGTTTCAAATACGTTATGTTATTTTGACTGTTTGCGAGGGTGGTTGAATTGTTATGAAGTGGGAAAATTTACCACATTTCATTTTGTTTGTAACGTTGTGCAATTTATGTTGCTTGAGATTTTGTATTTAATTTTTTTTTGTAGCCTAAATTTTTAAGTGCCTGATTGTAGTTATGCGCTGTGGAAGAAAGGACGGTTAGTGAGACAATCAAAATAAAAATTGAACGCGTATTGGTTACTTGTCACTTCTGTAAGGGAAGTGATTCCGTTTATGGATATGCAAAGCTTGTTAGGCATTATTGTTGTGGTCACTATATGTGCTATTTTGTCAAAAATTTTAGAATGCACGAAGGGCGACAAACAAAAGCCAACTGCCTATTTGCGGCCATCAATATGTGATCAGTCTTATTATCTGACAACTATTGAAGAGGATACGCGTGCCATTTTTCATATACTTTCCTGTTGTGGTCACACGCTTATATTACTAGAAAAGAATTTTTTGTAACTTGTGTATTATTGAATTTATAACTATTTGACAACAGAGCTAATATAAAATATACAGCAAAATGTATAAATTTACATGTCATTTAACTTCATGGGGTTGTTTATCGCGCGTGCCATCAGGGGCATATGGAACATTTTAGATCGGTTTTAGATTATGACAATTGTTTTGTACATCCGTGTATAAAATATAAATGTTTTAATTCTAATACACTTTCAAATTTTGATGGCCAAAACGTAGTTTTTGACATAACTAAAACATCTTCTTGATAAGCTCCAAAATTAAGAACCTGAATTAAATAGTGTTATTACGAAAATAGACCGCATAGGACATAACACAAGTAAAAGAATTTTGCACTTAATAAAGAGTAGTAGCACAGATGTAGTGTGTATACATCTGTGGTAGTAGTAAGAGAATGTTCATAAACTAAGTAAAATTTTAGTGCTTAAATAAGAATTCCTTATAATAAAATCCCGAACATTATAATATTTTGTGCCATAATAAATTATACTGCGTGCAATTCTAGGATATTGCATTTAGAAGTCTTCATATTAAAAATTTTCATTTCAGAAATATGTTTGTATCCTTACTTGCACCATATTATTGGAGCTATTACTTATTAACCAAGATTTTATTCTTCTTCAAAGATAAACTTGCGGATGGCTTACTAGATATTTGTAAAAAGTAAAATTCTCTAAAATCATTTCAGCGTTTTATTCGTTTATTTCTAAAGAGATAAAAATTGTACATCATTTTGTGCCGAATAACGTCACCGTACTAGCTTTCTAATTTTGCTTAGCATTTTGAAGTTATGAAGCAAAGTTGAATTTTTTTAAATGGAAACCATAGTAGGCTATGACGTATTTTAATACTGAATTTTTTTTTAATTGTAATGATGTAAGGGTTGTATCACTTATTTTAATAAGTAAAAGCACAATACACGTTTTTCTACTGTTAGGTTTAACAAAAATCATATCTTTCCATGGAAAACAAAAGAAATTCACAGTAAGTGATCGAATGTCCACCATTATTATCAACATACATGCGACACCTTTTCAATCTTTCCTAATTTTACGCCCAACTAATCTGTTAAACGCATTATTTCTGTATTTCCTGCTGGGTTGTATATGATCGCACATATACGAGATCTTTTATTACTCCAAATACAAAAAGTCTAAAGGTGAAAGATCAGAGAAACGTGCAGCCCATATGCGTTTACAGTGTTGCTTATTTTCGAAATAAACATCTTTTAAAAGAGGTTAATTAATTATCCTTAAAAAAATGTCATTACAATTATTTCATTTCTCTTATTAATTAATAAATTTTCAATTTGTAGGTCGGAAGGTCTTGTGGTGTTCCACACCAGAAATTTTTTAAATTAAATTGAAATCATTTTTGTAGTGCTTAGTCCCTAGGAGCATCTATTTATAACGTAATTCTATTATCAATAATTATCTAGTCAAAATATTGTCCTCACATGTCTTTAAGAAAGTTCGTTAACAAATTTGTAGTATGGGTTGTCCTATAATGTAATATGTCTTCCACCCTTATTAGAATAATCAAGATGCAATTCTTTTTATTTTAGATAACATAGATTAACATACTCATCTTCGTGCACTGTGATTGTTATGATAATTTTACGAACGGTATATTGTGGGATAACCGATTCTAAACGTGTTTAGTTGTAATTTTGATTACGTCAATATATATTAAGAGAAGAAGCTAAGTATGTAACTTTTTGAAAAACAAATAGTATGGTTGTAAATTAAATTAATGTATGAGAAAGTTGTGAATCATTTGTATTTGCAAATGGAGAAAGTAGAAAGTGCATTTGCTTTAGTTTCCATTATTAATAAGGGTAATATATAATTTGTAGGTACGTTATGCTTGCAAATGAAAATTATTGTTCCAAATTTTTGTGAATCTTATTATGTTTGGCAAATAGAATAAACTTACACGTACCTACATAATATTGCGACTAATAACTAATAATTTGACGTTGTATTATATCGCTAAAAACAAGCTAGTAATACTAATGCAATTTGTATTGTTGACGTTTGCGTAAAAAAAATCATTGTATTTGCTTTTAGGATTACTAGAAGTCAATCCAGGTGTATGAGATTTACGTCCCCAGGTAGAAAAAGCCTGGTGCTCGCTTACCGTAAAGGCACGAGCTAACGCTAATTTTATATTAAGCCCTACCCGCATCTTAACCACGCGCCAAACTAATGTCCATTTTTTTAAAAGAAAAGTTATTTCATACTTTTAAGACATTTGAAATTTATCTCATATATCCGCAGAGAAGTCTTAAAATTCAGAAATACAGGGTATGCGGACGTTATAACAATAAAATAAAGGATTAGTCCCCACTTTTGTATATTTATTATAAACCTATTTGAAAAGGCACCACCGTTTGTTAAATAATTATTACGTAGTAGTTCAGCACCCCCGTTTTGTGGACCAAACCCTCTATTATATCTTATAAACACATATTGTTAAGAGTGTATCCAGTGACTGATACGTCAGAATACATATGTTAAGCCCTCGGTTAATTCAATCAGTCTATTATTCTCTCGTTTCAAATACGTTATGTTATTTTGACTGTTTGCGAGGGTGGTTGAATTGTTATGAAGTGGGAAAATTTACCACATTTCATTTTGTTTGTAACGTTGTGCAATTTATGTTGCTTGAGATTTTGTATTTAATTTTTTTGTAGCCTAAATTTTAAGTGCCTGATTGTAGTTATGCGCTGTGGAAGAAGAACGGTTAGTGAGACAATCAAAATAAAAATTGAACGCGCATTGGTTACTTGTCACTTCTGTAAGGGAAGTGATTCCGTTTATGGATATGCAAAGCTTGTTAGGCATTATTGTTGTGGTCACTATATGTGCTATTTTGTCAAAAATTTTAGAATGCACGAAGGGCGACAAACAAAAGCCAACTGCCTATTTGCGGCCATCAATATGTGATCAGTCTTATTATCTGACAACTATTGAAGAGGATACGCGTGCCATTTTTCATATACTTTCCTGTTGTGGTCACACGCTTATATTACTAGAAAAGAATTTTTTGTAACTTGTGTATTATTGAATTTATAACTATTTGACAACAGAGCTAATATAAAATATACAGCAAAATGTATAAATTTACATGTCATTTAACTTCATGGGGTTGTTTATCGCGCGTGCCATCAGGGGCATATGGAACATTTTAGATCGGTTTTAGATTATGACAATTGTTTTGTACATCCGTGTATAAAATATAAATGTTTTAATTCTAATACACTTTCAAATTTTGATGGCTAAAACGTAGTTTTTGACATAACTAAAACATCTTCTTGATAAGCTCCAAAATTAAGAACCTGAATTAAATAGTGTTATTACGAACAATAGACGGCATAGAACATAACACAAGTAAAGAATTTGGTACTTAATAAGAGAGTAGTAGCACAGATGTGGTGTGTATACATCTGTGGTAGTAGTAAGAGAATGTTCATAAACTAAATGAAATTTTAGTGCTTAAATAAGAATTCCTTATAATAAAAATCCGGAACATTATATTTTGTGCCATAATAAATTATACTGCGTGCAATTCTAGGATATTGCATTTTAAAAATTTTTCATTTCAAAAATATGTTTGTATCCTTACTTGCGCCATATTATTGGAGCTGTTACTTATTAACCAAGATTTTATTCTTCTTCAAAGATAAACTTGCGGATGGCTTACTAGATATTTGTAAAAAGTAAAATTCTCTAAAATCATTTCAGCGTTTTATTCGTTTATTTCTAAAGAGATAAAAATTGTACATCATTTTGTGCCGAATAACGTCACCGTACTAGCTTTCTAATTTTGCTTAGCATTTTGAAGTTATGAAGCAAAGTTGAATTTTTTAAATGGAAACCATAGTAGGCTATGACGTATTTTAATACTGAATTTTTTTTTAATTGTAATGATGTAAGGGTTGTATCACTTATTTTAATAAGTAAAAGCACAATACACGTTTTTCTACTGTTAGGTTTAACAAAAATCATATCTTTCCATGGAAAACAAAAGAAATTCACAGTAAGGGATCGAATGTCCACCATTATTATCAACATACATGCGACACCTTTTCAATCTTTCCTAATTTTACGCCCAACTAATCTGTTAAACGCATTATTTCTGTATTTCCTGCTGGGTTGTATATGATCGCACATATACGAGATCTTTTATTACTCCAAATACAGAAAAGTCTAAAGGTGAAAGATCAGAAGAACGTGCAGCCCATAGAACAGGACCATTTCTGTCTATTCACGAGTTTGGAAAAATTGTATCTAAATATTTTTTAACTTGCGCCTGATAGTAGGGTGGGGCACTATCGTGTTGTTGTTTCCACTGGTTTGTAAATTTAATTCATCTAAGATATTGTTAAAATTTTCCCTATGACATTGCAAATGTCGATTTCCAATTATAGTCTCATTAAAAGTAAATGACCCAACAAGCTGCGAAGCAATAACACCGCACCACAAATTGAAGCCAAACTTAATCGGGGTCGTCTTTCTTGTAAACGGTGAGGATTTCCTTGGGCCCACAGGTGTTCATTATGGCGATTGAACATACCACAGTTTGTAAAATGTGTTTCGTCGGTCCAAAAAGGTCTGCATCGGAATGTTGTTATTTTCATGGCACATATTTATGAATCAATTACAAATATTTAATCTTCTTTCATCAACACCAGAGTGCAAAGTTTATCCAACTGAATATTTATAAGGATGGTATTTATGTTTTGCTAAAGTTCTCACTACTGTGCGTTGCGAGATTGCAGCGTCTTGTGCAATTTGCCGTGTTGATGTAGAATTGTAGATGGATTTTGATTAACAACAGCTAGAACATTTATCTGCATGTTTTCATCAATATTATCCCTATTTCTGGGCTTCACAAAACTCCCAAAGTCTTTTAAATTGTATAAATTCTTGAAGGTGTCTAAAGATGATTGAGCATTCGGCCACTCGTTGACTGATTTTGTTACAAATGATGTAACATTCGAGCATATAAAGTTTCTCGAAATTTGCGTACACCATAATTCATTTTTTAAAGCAACTCCACACTGACAAAACCGATAAGAATTACACCAACGAACAAACTGTCAAAGACGAAGATAAACAACGCTTCAATTGCTTTAATGTATGTTTTTCATGGCAATATATGATTTTTGTTAAACCTAATATTTCATTCAACTCTGCTTCATAACTTCATAAATGCTAAGCAAAATTAAAAAACTAGTACGGTGACATAATTCGGCACAATATTATCTACAAATTGTATTTAAACAATTAAACAATTTCTATCTATATTTAGAAACAAACGAATTAAAGCGCCGAAATGATTTTGAAGAATTTTACTTTTTTATAAATATCTAGTAAGCCATGCATTTTCTTCAACAAAAGCGTATCTGGATTAGTCTTCAAAGAAGTAAATCTATCCCCATTTAAGCAAATGTGTAACTCTTTTGGTTTCCGAGATCTCCATACAAATAATACTGTGTACTATATATACAGGGTGTCTCGTAAAGAATGGGCCATGGTTCAGAAATAGCTTCGTTGGATTACAATAACCTCATTTAGGCCAACTTACCATAGTCCAATACTGCTTCCTTAAAGTGTTATGACCTTTCAAAGATGCATTTCTTATTTCACTTTATATATATATATATATATATATATATATATATATATATACTGGCTTGTTTTTAGCGATATAATACAACCGTCAAATTATTAGTTATAAATCGAAATATTATGTAGGTACGTGTAAGTTTATTCTATTTGCCAAACATAATAAGA
The DNA here is from genome assembly GCA_036346205.1 of Vesta saturnalis. NCBI lineage: Eukaryota > Metazoa > Arthropoda > Insecta > Coleoptera > Lampyridae > Vesta > Vesta saturnalis. The sequence goes on from JARFJB010001943.1 coordinate 3,261,644, forward strand.
ATCACAAAAATTTGAAAGAATAATTTTCATTTGCATAACATAACGTACCTAGAAGTTATATATTTACCCCTATTAATAATGGAAACTAAAGCAAATGCACTTTCTACTTTCTCCATTTGCAAATACAAATGATTCACAACTTTCTCTTACATTAACTTAATTTACAACCATACTGTTTGTTTTTCAAAAAGTTACATACTTAGCTTCTTCTCTTAATCTACTTTTTTTCGATAGCTGCCGTATTTTTCAAGATATCTTGTATAAACTTGGTACGAGGGAGTTTTTCGGATAGACAAACATGAATATCTATTTACTTTCAACGTAAAAGATAGAGGGCGCCACCAACATCTTACTCTGGTTTCCGCTGTATTTTTTTTTGGGGAAGGACTTGTTAAGATTTCTGAAAGGTCTTCTTATTTTTTTTTTAAAAGTTACTCTAGAGGAAAATGCACTTAAAGTGAACTCTGCAGGATGTACATATTTCATTCGCATAAAATTCTGAACTATGACCTATTCTTTGAGACACCCTATATATATATATATATATATATATATATATATATATATAGCAATCCATGGTCATTTTATTGAATTAGCATTAATGATTTGTTTTTATAAAATATAAAATTGAAGGATTTTATATAAATAGAAAGATGTGGGACATGCGTTCGAATCCCATTCGGAATGTTTTATGTATATAAAATTGTATATATATATATATATATATATATATATATATATATATATATATATATATATATATCACACAATACAAAAATTCGCATACGGATGTATGTTTAATTGATTACATAAGTTTGCACATGTCATATAAGAAAAATATGAATAAGTATTGCGACTGATTAACTCTTGTCCGCGACATAGGCATAAGAAAATTATATGCTGGCCACATCATTGGTTATTGTTATTTATTTATATTAGATTTAAAATTTTAAAGGTTTTAGTGTTTTATTCATCCTCGTTGAATCAAACATACAAATCGTTCAAGAATGCCAATGAATTGGTGATAATTGAAAAAATATGGTGATTAAGCTTGATTTCATAAAAAAACAAGTTTGATGACAGAGTCGTAACAGAATATTATTCTATATCCCGTTGCCCTTATAAAAACGCTGCTAAGAATTTTATAATAATACACAATATTAATATTTTTTAATTGTCAATAAACTGTTAAACCATCCAAAGTTAAACTATATTTTTATTTATTTTTGAGAATATTTCACACCATGATCAAGGTCTTTACAAGATGGCGAATTAATGCTTTCAACTTTTTGTTTTGGAATGTTTTTTAACAAAGAACTGTAATTGATAAACACTGTATGGCACTGAGACTTGCATTCGGGCAAAGACTTCGCGGAAGTTTCGGTATAGTCCACGTACAATAACCAAAAATATTTTCACTTATAATATCACAAGAGCTTAAATTATTTCCGGAAATTTTTGTGAGGTCATGAATATTTTGAAAATTATCCCGAGTCGAAGACGGGTTATTAATTACAGTGGAATAATATATTTTTAATTACTCTTAGTAATTAGCGGAAATTTTAATAAAACAGAATTGTTATATTCTCTGGAATTGAAAATGAATACTTTTGTATAATATGATAGGGGGCGCGCTTAAGGCGGTGGCCGCTTTGTTGCTCATCACGCTTCTGGTGTTAAATCAGGATGTAAGATGATTGTGGGCGATCAAAATGCAACAAAAAATAGCGTTCGGCCATGTTGACTTGTTTTGTTACAAATGATGTAACATTCGATTATATCAAGTTTCTCGAAATTTGCGTACACCATAATTCATTTTCTAAAGCAACTTCACACTGAAAAACCGATAAGAATTACACCAACGAGCAAACTGTCAAAGATGAAGATAAACAACACTTTAATTGCTTGAATGTATGTTTTCCACGGCAATATATGATTTTGTTTCACCGAATATTTCATTCAACTCTGCTTCATAACTTCAAAATGCTAAGCAAAATTAAAAACTGGTACGGTGACGTAATTGACAAAGTATTATCTACAAATTGTATTTAAACAATTAAACAATTTTTATCTATCTTTAGAAACAAACGAATTAAGGCGTTGAAATGATTTTGAGAATTTTACTGTTTTACAAATATCTAGTAAGCCATGCATTTTCTTCAACAAAAAGCGTATCTGGATTGGTCTTCAAAGAAGTAAATCTTTCCCCATTTAAGCAAATGTGTTTCGAGATCCCCATACAAATAATACTGTTATTATATACAAGGTGTCCCGTAAAGAATGGTCCTGGTTCAGAAATAGCTTCGTTGGATTACAATAACTCCATTTAGGCCAACTTACCATAGTCCAATACTGCTTCCTTAAAGTGTTATGACCTTTCAAAGATGCATTTCTTATTTCACTTTTTTCGATAGCTGCCGCATTTTTCAAGATATCCTGTATAAACTTGGTACGGGGAGTTTTTCGGATAGACAAACATGATTATCTATTTACTTTCAACGTAAAAGATAGAGGACGCCACCAACATCTTAATCTGGTTTCCGCTGTATTTTTTGTGGAAGGATTTCTGAAAGGTCATTTTATTTTTTTAAAAGGTTCTCTTATTGTATATCGCTAAATGGTTCCGCTTTAGAGGAAAATGCACTTAAAGTGGACTTTGCAGAATGACATATTTCATTCGCATAAAATTTTGAACTATGACATTCTTTACGGGACACCCTATATATATATATATATATATATATATATATATATATATATATATATATATATATATATATATAGAGGGTTGGGCAAATGTGTGAAACCCCTTATTTCTGGCTAAAATATTGATTGCATCAAAAAGACCTTCACAAAAGTTAATGTAAATTTTATGATCTATTCAGTGGCGTACTAGGATTTGCAGCAGCTACGCCAATGTTCGAGATAAGATGTCATCGATGGTTTTTTAAATGGGTGACCCTGTATATTTTCGCATTTTCAGATATACCGTTTTCTCCAATTATAATGATATATGGTTTGGTAGGTATGCGACTTGTCGTTTTTTAAATATTAAATAAAATAATAAAACAAGAGATCGCTGTCGCTGTACTATCTAATAAAAAATATTCGTTTTTTTTGTTGTTGCCATGGTTATTTCTGTAACATAGCTCAAATATTTTGTATTATTGTCAGTTACTGTGAATTCCGTCAGTTAATTTCGGTGTAAAGTATTAATATTGTTTTCTAATCATGGTTGAATTAAGTGAACATGAGCGTATTTCGTTGTTAATGATGATTGGATTTGGAGACAGGCAGAGATCTTTAAAAGATTCATGTGCTATTTTTAATGCAACATTTCCAGAGAGAAATCCTCACATTTCCAAATCAACGGTTTCGAAGATTGTGCGGAAATTTCACGAAACTGGAGTGTTAGAAATCGGCCAAAATCAGGTCGAATTAAATCGGCTACAAATGAAGATATGGCACTTGATATTATTCTTGATGTGCAAGTAGAACCGATAACTTCAGTACCAAGGCTGGCCTTACATCACGATATTAGCGGTAGATCGGTAAGAAGGATATTGTCCACAAATCATCTCCATCCGTATAAAATGCATTTAGTACAAGAACTTAATGAAGATGATCCTGATAGAAGAATGCAGTTTTGTTAGTCAATGATGGATCACATTGAAATGAATGGCAATTTTCTCAATAATATTGTTTTTCAGATGAAGCAACATTTCAACTGAATGGTTTTGTCAATCGACATAACTGTCGCTATTGGTCTGACCACAATCCTCACTGGATGGAGGAAGGTCACACCCAATATCCTCAAAAATTAAATGTATGGGCGGGTATAATCAGAGGACACATAATTGACCATTCTTTTGAGATACAATTTAAATGCTAATCGGTATTTACAATTGTTACAGGAGCAAATTGTTCCAGCATTAGTTCGTTTATTTCCGAACCAGGAGAATCCTGAACGACCCGCAAATGAAATTTGGTACCAACAGGATGGAGCTCCGCCTCATTATAGAGTTGACGTGCGTCAATATCTTAATGAAATATTTTCGGGGAGATGGATAGGTCGAAGAGGACATATTGAGTGGCCACAGCGTTCGCCAGATTTAAGTCCTCTAGACTATTTTCTATGGGGTTTTTAAAATCTATTGTGTATAAGACCAAACCTCAGTCGTTAGAAGAACTGGAAGACCGCATTAGGGTGGCTGTGCAAGAAATCTCACAGCAAGCCATTCAAAACTCCGTAAGAGCCTTTGCTGACCGAATAGGAAACTGTCAAGGTGCTGAAGGTCTCCAATTTGAGCATTTACTATGAATATTTTCTCAATATGAAGCGCTCAATTTTTGTTGTAAATCAAAAGTTCATTAAAATTACTAAATAATATGTATCTTCTTCATTGTATTATTTTAGTTAATATTTAAAAAACAATAAGTCGCATACCTACCAAACCATATATCATTATAATTGGAGAAAAACGGTATATCTGAAAATACGAAAATATACAGGGTCACCCATTTAAAAAACCCATCGATGATGTCATATCTCGCACATTGGCGTAGTTGCTGAATAGATCATAAAATTTACATTAACTTTTGTGAAGGTCTTTTTGATACAATCAATATTTTAGCCAGAAATAAGGGTTTCACACATTTGCCCAACCCTGTATATATACTAGATTGTTTAGCGATATAACACATACTGTCAAATTATTAGTTATTAGTCGAAATATTACGTGTACGTAAGTTTATTCTATTTGCCAAGCATAACAAGATTCACAAAAATTTGAAAGAATAATTTTCATTTGCATAACATAACGTACCTACAATTTATATATACTATTATAATGGAAACTAAAGCAAATGCACTTTCTACTTTCTCCATTTGCAAATACAAACGATTTACAACTTTCTATACATTAACTTAATTTACAACCATACTGTTTGTTTTTCACAAAGTTACATACTTAGCTTCGTTTCCAACATATTTTTTTCGATAGCTGCCGCACTTTTCAAGATATTTTGTAAACTTGGTACGGTTAGTTTTTCGGATAGACAAACAATGAATATCATGTACCTTCAACGTATAAAGATAGAGGGCGCCACCAACATCTTACTCCGGTTTCCGCGGTATTTTTGGAAGGACTTGTTAAGATTTCTGAAAGGTCAGTTTATTTTTTAAAGGTACCTATTGTATATCGCTAATTGATTCCGCTTTAGAGAAAATGACTTAAAGTGAACTCTACGGAATGTACATATGTTCATTCGTATAAAATTCTGAACTATGACCTATTCTTCACGGGACATGCTATATAGTGAGTATATATATATATATATATGTAGTGTGCGTGTGTGCGTGTGCGTGTGTGTGCTGTGTGTGTGCGTGGCGTGCGTGTGCGTGTGTGTCGTGTGTGCGTGTCGTGGCTGTGTGCGTGTGTGCGTGTGGTGTGCGTGTGTGCGTGTGCGTGTGTGTGTGTGCGTGTGTGTGTGCGCTGTGTGCGTGTGTGCGTGTGCGTGTGTGCGTGTGCGTGTGGTGCGTGTGCGTGCGTGTCGTGTGCGTGTGCGTGTGCGTGTGCGTGTGCGTGTGTGCGTGTGCGTGTGTGCGTGTCGTGCTGTGTGCGTGTGTGCGTGTGCGTGTGTGCGTGCGTGCGTGCGTGCGTGTGCGTGCGTGCGTGCGTGCGTGCGTGCGTGTGTGTGACTTTCTAATACAAAAATTCGCTTACGGATGTATGTTTAATTGATTACATAAGTTTGCACATTTAGTGTTTTATTCATCCTCGTTGACGTTGCCAAACTGCGTCTAAACAAAGTAAACGATCAAACATACAAGTCGTTCAAGAATGCCAATGAATTGGTGATGATTGAAAAATAAGGTGATTAAGCTTGATTTCATAAAAACAATTTTGATGATAGGGTCGTAACAGAATATTATTCTATACCTCGTTGCCCTTATAAAAACGCTGCTAAGAATTTTATAATAATGCGCTATATTAATATTTTTTAATTGTCAATAAACTGTTAAACCATCTGAAGCTATACTATGTTTTTATTTATTTTGAGAATATTTCACACATGACCAAGGTCTTTACAAGATAGCGAATTAATGCTTTCAACTTTTGTTTTGGAATGTTTTTAACAAAGAACTGTAATTGATAAACACTATATGGCACTGAGACTTGCATTCGGGCAAAACTTCGCGTAAGTTTCTGTAGCTCGACTGTATGGTCCACGTACAATAACCAAAAATATTTTCACCATAATATCACAAGAGCTTAAATTATTTCCGGAAATTTTTTGAGGTCATGAATATTTTGAAAATTATCCCGAGTCGAAGACGTGGGATAAGTTTCGTTCAGTGTAAACAGGATAAATAGACAACCCATGATACTCGAAATTTTCCCGACTACACAGTCCATTACTTTAGGCTAATTCTGGATTATACTACATGAAACTAGTGAATATTGTAATTAAAATACTTAGCTTTTAGGTTTTTAAATAGTGTGTTTTGTTACTCAAATTTGTTATAAATCTATAACAATTACAGTTATCGTCCTCAGTAAATGGTAATATCTAATAGAATTGCAATTCTACGCATTACCATTTTCTGAGGACGCTAACCTTTATTGTTATCGAAACATGTAGATTTACGTAAAACATAAATAGAAAAATACACCATTTAAAAACCCAAAAGCTAGGTACCTTAATTATGTCTAATAATAGTGAAAGATTGTGATGTTGAAAACTCTTAATAACAAAATAAATATTACTGAAAATATTTTACAACGGTGTGAATAAGAGAATGTTTCCAAATCTTTATCATCCGTTTTAAACACTTTGACTTGGACATTCGATGAGTTTAGTCGCTTACGTAATGTAAGAATCTACATATAAATGTAACCATTAATAATGAAATTTCATTCGTCGTATGTTGCAATGTCTTAATGTCACTTGCTTAATGCAACAGGGATTAAAGTCCAATCTTTAATTATTTATGCTAAAAAACTCAAGGGGTGTAAAGGTACTTAACACATTTTTTAAACCATTCCATTTATATAAGTTAAGAACTATCATAATTAAGATCTGTTAACGACTTATCACGAAAAGCTATGGTAAGTTGGATCCCAATTGGTTGAAAACGGTATTTTCAACCTAACAAACCATAAATGCGATCATGTAAACAAACTATCTCATTTATGTTTTTTTTTATTTTCACTTGGTTATTTTGATTTATGAAGGAAATTAAATTGTTATACTTATTGTGTTTTAGTACTGTATGCAAAGAATAGTCAAGGTATGTTGCTCTCAGAAAATACCACTTTTACTGCACAACTCGTGACGACTAGTAATACCACAAAAAGTTAAATTATTTGCCATTCATGAATATTTTGAAAATTTTCCAAAAATATTCATGAGCGAGAAAAAATCTTGATTTACCTTGCGTGTATTCGGTAAGAAAATTTTGAACCAAATTGTTACAAATATAATTTAAGAAGAAAGGAGGTGGCAAAAGAATACGAAAACACCTTAATTATGCAAGTAGATGTACATATCAAAATATTAGTTTATAAACAAATTAAGTGCGTTTTTGCGAAATGTAAACACGTTTAAATAAAGAAAGTGTCAAAAAATATTCTGTCACCATGTCAAACAATTTCTACTATAATTCTGTTGGTTACCTACCGTAGAAAGAAATATTTCCGGTAAAATACATGCGTTGCCATGGTGATCTGTCAAAAACCCATTCGGTTAAAAAGTGTTGATGTGACATTTTCATTACAACATAAATTTCGTTTAGCCAATGAATCGTGTGATTTATCACAATAATCATCCTACTCGTGGTAATACCAATGAATATTTTTTCTAATTTAAATATCTTAAGATTGTAAACTGCTTTCGCTTGCTTAATTAAGTTTACTTTAATTTGCCTCGGTCTAAGTAGCTCAACCGGTTTTAATTGTATAAAAGGAGTTGTTCGTTTTACCGGGGTTGACCACTATTACCACGTTAATCCACACTGAACAATATACTTCCTGTGTGGTTTATAAAATCTAAATATTTACACTTAACACTATTACAACTAATATAAAACGACAAGTAAACAAAAACAACAAAGTACTTCAGGTAAACTAAACACAGATATCAGGAAGTACCAATGATTGGGACTTCTAGCTTCTGTTTACGGATTGCAGCGGAGGTCGTCAGAATGCTCCTCTCCTTACGTTTTCTGTGAAAATACGATTAGCGAGATGTTTATACACTCAGAAAAGAACTGATCCTAATTTATATTACGCTATAACGAGATTTTGTTTATTTTAAGAATAAATTTAAAATTGTAAAAGTCGGAACTGTCGGGTAGCTGATCGCAGCAAAATGTTATACAGTTATAACTGTGTTTATAATAGTGGGCTAGGTCACGCGGTGATAAGATAAGTCTATCTACCTTCTTTTACGGTCAACAGAAAATCACTACTTTTAAAGGGAGTATTTTCGCGTTATGCGTTTTACAAAGAATAAGAGTTTAAATTGGATAAATGCAACTTTTATACCTTTAACTTCTATGAAAGTGAATTTTAAAGAAACTAACTATTTATTTACAGTGGGTTATTAATTACGGTGGAATAATATATTTTAATTACTCTTAGTAATTAGCGGAAATTTTAGTAAAACAGAATTAGTGATGTTTACGAATTATTAAATTCTCTGGAATTGAAAATGAATACTTTTGTATAATATAACAGGCGCGGGCGCGCTTAAGGCGGTGGCCGCTTTGTTGCTCATCACGCTTCTGGTGTTAAATCAGGATGTTGCTATCCTCTGGATATCTTACGCTAAGTAAGCGGGTAGGAAAGCGATTTATTACGTATAGCGAGATTGAAATGTAATACTCACTGTTAAGTACTGGGTTCGTAATTTACGAAATTGGGTGACGGAAATATGGTCTAATTGAAGGCGGCTTGTTGCTTTCAATCTGTCGGCGGCCTGCACTTCGGTTTTTAATTCTTTTTCTCAGTGTAGGCGTGCGGTGTGTAGGTGGAATTTCAATTACAATAATTTGGGCAAATACCGTTGCGCTATTTAATTGATACCCTGAGTCTTGAAAGAGACCAAACGGAAAAAGATCGAACAGGAACAGGCCCAAGTCTCTAAAGAGACCCAGGGGAATGAGTTGAGTTGACTCAACAGAATGAGAGCATCTGTAGCGCGTCTCGCGGTTGTATTTAGAATCCACGAAGGGCGGGACTCTGACGTAACAATATCTGAAAAACTAAAAACGAATTTAAGAAAACTTTCACCCCAATATAGTTCAACGACATCTGATAATGATACAAGAATGTTGAAGGTCACGTAAAAGGAAAAACTCGATCAGGATACTTTGAGTAATTCTTTAGCTACGAGGTATATTGTACGATTGTCTAGAAACAACTTGTTATGCAACTGAAGTAAAAAGTAAGCACAATTTTACTACAAACAGGGACGAAATTGAAAGCTTTAGTGAATTTAAAATTTTTGCGGGATACCACTCTTTACCAAGTCAACGTTACTATTGGTCAGAAGAAGAGGATTTACGTATACAACTTGTAAAAAACGTCATAAACCGAAACAGTTACTTAGAGCTTGTAGTGCTCCTAACCTACAAATCAAATTTATTACCGTTTGCCCTTGTTGAGCTTCTAGGGTGGGAGTTCAAAAGACGTCACTACTTTGTGAACAATTAAACAGTGTAAGCTGGGCCAGTTGTTACAACTTTGATATTGTTATAAAATAAATCAAACTATAGGTAATAAACTAAATAAACTTCAAATATTCTGGTTAACTAATAAAATAACAAATAATAAAACAAAAATTAACTCTGGTTGGCTCCGTTTCCAAAACTGTTAGGGGCGCCGCTGGTCGGATTTATTCTGCCGCACTTGTGTTGTCCTCTATGGGTAGAAATGTGAAGTAGGTTACTACACATATGCTTAATAAACACGTGCAATATTTGATTTACAAAAAAGTTAACTAAAACAGGAAGTGTTAACCGGTGAGTGGGTTTTTAATACTGTTCTAATTATGTAGGAAAATTATGGTATAAGGACCATATGGTCCTGGTAGGGGTTGATTCTGAATCGGTGTATTTAACTAGATGTGTATTAATTATGTGTGTATGAATTATGTGTACCTGGTACCATTTGAATGTTATGAACTAAGATCTTAGGATATATACAGGTAATTTTGTATTGAGATTTGTTACTTAAGGGATTAAATGACACGTGAGGGTTCAAGTAATTATAAGGCGTATTGTTAAATTTTTCTGGAGTATAATAATGGACAGGGATATCGTACTCGGAGCCTAACTACAGGCAACGATTAAAGGGATAGATATGTTTCAGGGGGCTGGTTTAAGCAGAAGTAGTTTTTTTATTCGGGGCCTGACCTCCGTCGACATAACTACGTCGTTTGGGAATAATTCAAAAACCCGTCTCGGTGCGAATCACAGCCAAGATTATGATTTGAATTATAATACTTTTCCCTTTTGTGAGGGTGGTTATATAGAGGAATTATATAGGGATGTTCTGGGGCGTCGCAATATTTAGCTATTCGGGGCCTAGCCTCCCGCAAAGTAATTATCTCGTACCCTAAGCACGTTTAGGTACGGGACTCGGTGTTAAGAGCAGCCAAGATCGTTCTACACAAATATGACTAAAAAAAGGTGGTTGTAACAATATTCGATTAGTGGGTAGGACTATAAGTTGTGGACAAGTGAGGTGTGTAAATTGATGGAAAAGTGGTGACAGGTTTGGATAGGTAATTCGGGATGCTGGTTGTTCAGGTATTTCTGGGGTATAATTTGTAATTTGTAAGTTCAAGTATGTGTCTGGTGTAAGATTGATGTAAAAGTGGTGGCAGGTATGTACTTCGGGATGCTGGTTATTCAGGTATTTCTGGAGTATAATGTGTAATTTGTAAATTAAAGTGTGTGTGTCTCGTGTTGTGTAAAATTGACAAATACATGCAACGCGGTCGGATATTATTGGGAAAGTGTAGGAAGTGGGGAAGGAGTGGACAACTGATAACATTTATTAATAATGGCAAAACAGTTGTGGAAATAAATAGGAAATAAGGTTTGATAGGAATTATTTACTAGGATAGGAAATTTATGTTAAGGATTCGCAAGATCATTACAAGCTGAAGTCTGTGTTTCATGTCCATGCAAAAGCTAGAAATAATTAGCGAGATAAATCCTTTAACATTCAGCCTATATTTAGTATGAAGAACAAAAACTTTCCGAAGTGTGGGATTTTTCATAAATATTAATCCATAGATGAAATGATCGTTAGATATTATGTACATCATAGTATCTAGTAGTTCATTCGCTTAAGACTAATACGATTTGGAAACAAATCGTGGTCCATGTGAGGGAACGATGGATATTGCTTTAACTTTCTCTGCCTTGTGCAAAAGAAGACAATCCTAATTCATCAAAGGACCCTCTTGGTAGTAAATGATAAGATATCAATTATTGAAACTCCATCGGCACACGAGTTATTCTTCGATAATTTTTTCACTAGCGTTAATCTATTAGTGGATCTAAGGAAGCGGGGATTTCGAGCAACCCGAACATTACGAAATAATAGAATTTTAAACACTTCCCTAGAAGCGAATATGATCTTACCTTTGACTTGGCGAACAAAATTCTTTTAGTAGATGGAACGATAACAAGTGTGTCACGATGGCAACAAATTTCGATTTTATCGAACCATGTGCTTCTGTTCAAAGGTGGAACAAAATCGCCAAGTCAAGGGTATCAGTTCCACAGCCAACATTGATTAAAAAATACAACAAGTCTATGGGTGGCGTTGATCACCATGATTGGTTGATGGAAAAACATCATATAACTGTACGAGAAAAGAAATGGTACTGGCGTCTTCCTACACGAGTACCTCAAGTCAGGACACGGTACAAGAGTGGCCAGAGGAAGGCCAATTCTGAAATCTTCCACTTCAAGAACTCACAACCCTACAAATGTCAGGTTTGATGAACAAAATCACCTAATTGCGAAGCGGGAAAATCAGAGACAATGTCAACAATCTGATTGTAAGGGAAGGCCGTTAACGTATTGTTATAAGTGTGTGGTTGCATTGTGTACCAATTGATTTCCTGTAACTATACACCAAGAGTGTCGTAGGGTTCTAATAAACACAGTTTTAAAATGTTGGGTTAAACAAACTAAAATCAATAATTGGGCGGTTATGGGTTAAGAACGTGTATGTGCTTTTTTTAATTGAAACTTTACTTATGACCTATCTATTTTGTCAAAAAATTAGAAACTGTGTTCCTCGGTATAATTCGGATTTTATTGATGTACTATATTTACGTAGAAAAATGTTACTTCTATCTTTGTTTGATAAAACTTTATTTAAAATTGTAAGATAAAATTCAATAAAGTTCCGTAAGTATTCATTTAAAAAAATTCAATTCAGATTCAGAGCTACTGCAAGAGTTAAATGTGAAATTTAGTGATACATAGAGATTTGTTCTATTTGATATTAACGAACATATATTAAAAAGTAATTATAAATACTAAAATAACCATTTTTAATACAAAATAACTGTTAACTTTTATATTCAAATTATTGCGAAAGGTAAATTTTAAATAGCCCGGTGCTCTTAGAGCTGATAACCGAAAACGTGTTTTGTTTCATTGATACACCACAAACGAAACACCTTGTCACCTTTCTATGTAATATATGCACTTACAACATATTTAACACAGTCACGTGCATTTTAAAACCGTTGAAATAAGTTTACAAGCAACAGCTAGATTACATATGTTTGCTAACTAAGGCCTTCCCTATTTTATGGTAAACTATTGGTAGTAATTTAGTGCGATAACAATGAGTGTGTAAAAACCTCCAAACTTCCCTTAAACGTTATCTGAAAAATAGCTGATAAGAAGCAATTATAGTTGGATTTCCCATCTTAGACTAATTGTGGATTAATTCTAACTTTATCACTGTTGAGAAGTAATACTGTTCGATTTTCTTGATAGGGGTCACTTTTAGGCATAAATAAAAACAAGTTAGAAGTTTAATGAACACACAATCTCATAATAAAATAACTTATGATTTTTGGTTTTTTTTAATGGTGTATTTTAAATTATACAATCTAAACGTTTCGATAACACTTACAGTTATCTTTGTCAGTAGTAATATCTGTTAAAAATTGTTAAAGATGTAAACAATTTTGTCAAAGTTTACATATTCTTATAACACAATCTCATAGTGTAAATAATATTACACTAGGATAATGCTAGTAGACTTTCAATGTGCAGCTAAAACATAATTAACGTTGAATTTTTTTAATTTGTAATAAATCTTTTTGTATAATAACTAAGGCGGATAAACTAAATATGCTCACGACTACAACAGTCTTAAATTCTTTGTTAAGTCTAACAACTATATCTAATTTAAACGCCCTGTAATGAAATATAAAAGTTATGACTGTAGCAATTTGTTGGTCATTACCTTGTTTACCTTCCAACCTACATATACATACTTAGATATACAAGGTTATGCAAATGACTTTTTTTTCACTATCGCTAAATCGACTTATCAGCCCATTTTACAACTTTTGGCCAAGTTTTGCCAAGATCGGCCATCATGCCTGGATGTGTGCGTGTCTGTGTGTGAGTGTTAGTCTCCACGATAACTCCACAGCAAAAACACCTACATACGTAAGTTTGTATTTAAGCTTGTTTTCATTGTGCTTGGAGCTGATTAGATTTTGGGAGAAATATTTCTAAAACAGCTCCGTATTTCAAAGAAATAAAAATACCCGGATATAGACTTTGAACGAATAATTATGTTCTATGCAATTTTTTGATACGACGCGTAATTTAGCGGCAATTCCTAAGGTAGAATTTAAACGTTGGCTCAAATTTTTTTAATATCTGAATAACGATTAATATTATAAGAAAAAGTGTACATATTTTTTAAAGAAACTACCTAACCTTCCTTTATAAAGTTTCTTAATATAATGCAAGGGAAGTTTAAATATTAATTAAATATCAATGAAAATGGTTAAACTGTATTGTTGGTATATCTTAGAATCGGGCGGCTTTGGAATTTTTTTTAAGTTGACATGTATGACATGTATTTATGTCTATTAATCTCTATCTGGCATGAAGTTTCAAACGTTATTCTGGCATATATTGTTTTTGTTGTTACAATGTGTCCTGTTTTCGTTATGAACGTAAACTTGGATTCAAATAACTAACTCGTCGATGTACAACTCTATAATAAAATTACATATCTCTCTCCCTCCTCACCCTCCCTATCTCTCCATCTGCCACCCTCTTTCTCACCCCTCAGACCTTGAACGTCTAGTACCTGCATGAAACAGTAATTGTACATTGTTTACATTGGTCATAAATGACAACATCGTGTCTTATTTTCAATGAGATGTTTTCTTAACCAAATCTACATAAAAACTAATAAGAATTCCTTCTCCTTTTCCACTCTTGAAAAATAAGAAGCAGGGGAGAAATACGTAGGAAATCCAGAACGCAATTTCATAAGTCATCCAATGTGAAGACTTGCTTTCATGACGAAATTTACAGCTGGGATACATTCAAACGAAAATTTTCCCATGTTTCTCTTAATCATTTGAAACAATCTTTTCCGAGTGCGAATAAAAATTTTTCCACGTTGTAGGGGAACATTCGCATAAAGCCTCAAGCCATAATTTCTGAATCCTAACGGTCGATGCAGGTTCAGAACTTAATTCCTCTGTACCCAATCCCACTGTTACTTTTAAATCAGCTAACTGGAACGAACTGCGAGATTTTTTTGCAACTTGCCCCTGGCCTGGCGTGAGTATTGTTTTAAACGGCCCTCCTGCTCTTACAATAACTGAAGTAATCTTGATGGGTATGGCGTTATACATTTCCAAAAACATAATCGTGTAGGTCATGCCCGTTCCCAACCATGGTTTAATAGGGCTTGCACTGATGCATTATCCCAAACCATCGAAAATCACACCGACTATATTGCAGCAAGGAATAGTTGCAAAAGCATCTTCACCAAGGCCAAAAAGATGTTTGAAGAACGTAAATGCACAGAATTAGTCTCATGTCGTTTGGGCGGTCGTAAATTTTGATCATTAGCTAAAGCCATCAGTAAAAGCTTTAGTACATCTTCCTCCCTCGCGAGGAGCTGTAGTAGCTGACTGCCGAAAAAGCCAACCTCTTTGTCGATTACTTTGCATCAAATTCATACCTCAATTATCCTCGTAAAACTGGGCCGTCGCTCAAATCTACCCCATACGCTATTAAACCAATCCACTTTCATTACAAGCTCCTAGAATCAATTATCAATAAACTTGACTCAAACAAGGCGACTGACGGGATTCCAGCTATTGTCCTTAAAAAATGCTAACCCGACCTATGTTGTCCAATACCTTTTCGATCACCTTGTCATCTGGAGAGTTTCCCTCATCGTGGAAGTTGACAAATGTCCAACCTATTCCTAAAAAGGGCTACAAATCGATCCTCAAACTATAGACTAATAGATATCACTCCCGTTCTGTCCAAAATCATGGAGAACGCCATCAACAACCAACTACTTTCGTTCCTCGAGTCCAATAAACGACTACCAGCATGGGTTCAGACAGAGTCGTTCAACAGGTGATCTTCTTTCATGTCATCCAACTTTAGAATAACACATTGGAGGGGCCCGGTGAAACAGTCGTAGTAGCTTTAGATATTTCAAAGGCTTTTGACCAGGTTGGGCACAAGTGCCTACTTGCCAAGCTCACTTCGTTCGGCTTATCCGATACGCTCATCTTTTCGAAAGAAACTATTAACGCGGGAGTACCCCAAGGATCATTGATAGCTTCCACACTTTTCCTGCTGTACATAAATGACTTCATTTCCTCAACAACTAACCTGATCCATTGCTTTGCAAACGACAGCACTCTACATTGTAGTTCTTCTCAGTTTTCCCACAACAATAAGTTTAGTCAGGACGTTAAGTTGAAAATGGCAGCCTCAATCAACAGTGATTTAGAGCGTGTCCTTGAATGGGGAAGGAATAATCTACTCAAATTCAACGCCGAAAAAACGCAGTATTGCCTTGTGACTGCCAAGAAAGACCGATCATTTCCTGATGTAAATATTAATGGCTTAGAACTCAAGCTTTCAAACTCTATTTCTATGTTAGGGATGTCCGTATCATCGAACCTTTTATGGGTTGAGCACATTTTGTCAGCCAGCAAAACAGCTGCCCGTAAACTGGGCTTTCTATACAGATCTAAACAGTACTTCACATCGCAACAACTCCTTTTTACTGTATAAGTCTCAAATTCGACCTCATCTTGAATACAATTCCCACCTCTGGATCAGTGCTCCCCAATATGCACTTGATATAGTAAACCGCATCCAAAAAAGAGCTATCAGGCTTATAAATGGCCCGTCTCTGACTTTACAGCCTATTGATCATGGAAGAATAGTTTCAGTTCTTTCCTTGTTCTATCGCTATTACCATGGCAAGTGTGCCTCCGAAATACACTCCTTAATACCTTCGCAGGCAATCTTCGCTAGGAACACTCGGTTTGCCCATTAACACCATAATTACGCACTCAAAATTCCATCGTGTCACACTAAACGGGCGCAAGCTACATTTTTACACACGGCGACCAAATTGTGGAATGCATTACACAGTTCCTGTTTTCCTCCAAACTTTGACTTACGTCAACTTAAGGTATCTATGCATAAACATGTCACGGCTGCCTAACAATATCCCTAAACCCTCCCAGTGTTCCTGAGTGCTTTAGCACGTTAGGCAAATCTTTGCCTGTTCGGAAATACTATAAGAAAAAAAAATTGCTTGTTGTAATTTTTTTACAAAAAGCCCATGCCATTTCAATAAGGTTATATTGGTAATGGTAAGGAGGAAATCGTAAAACTTTATACGTACGCTTAATCAAAATATTATCTTTCCCTCTGGACCTAAAAAGTTGAATTTTGTTCCACAGTTGCTTTTTGTAATTTTGCAATTTAGACCGAGCGCGTACTGAGCTACTCCTACAGCTGACGTTTCTTACTAGAAAATGAGAGTGGCTTGTCTATTGATGTCAGAATCGTGCATCTAACGATGGGTATTAGAATGATTTTGTAAATTCACGTATCGTCTAGATACACAAATCTGACATCTGGCCAGAACTGCAGAAATTTGCCCAAAAACTTAATTTTGGCTTCCACGACGTGTAGCCAAGATATGTAAAGTTTTCTGTCCATTGACACGTTCGTGATTCGTTACCCACTGATTTCAAAATTCTAAATAATGTTGTTGGGCCCCCATCAAAATAGAAATTTGTTTTAACGTAATGATATAATCTGTACAAAGTAAGATATTCTTTTTTCGAATTAAATTGCCAATTTTTGAAAGGTGAAATCCCAAAACTCAATTTTTTCGCGTTTACCACAAAATGCTACTTTAAATTTTGAGGGCTGCCGTTAGGATGTCTTGGATAGTTCGCAGTGAAACCTAAAAGCAAATATATACTTAATGGGCGGACGAAAAAGTTTTTTTTCCCATTACTTTTCCCCGTTGCATTATTTTGAGCGGTGCTCATAGCACCTTCAAATTTACTTTGCGATCACTTTTGGTATTTTTTCAATGAATTATTTTAAAT
Organism: Vesta saturnalis; assembly: GCA_036346205.1. Lineage (NCBI taxonomy): Eukaryota > Metazoa > Arthropoda > Insecta > Coleoptera > Lampyridae > Vesta > Vesta saturnalis. The sequence goes on from JARFJB010001943.1 coordinate 3,279,323, forward strand.
CAATATGAGACTTGGTGTTACTTGAGTAGGCAACATAACACGATTACTTTTGACACGACGTCCTCAAATTGACTTCTAGTCGTTTAGACAAATTGAAAAAAATATCATGCTTTGCTCTAATGCACAATACGACGGAACAGAGTATATATGAAAAATGGTATTTAAATTTTTGATTACTTATGTTTTCATATTGTTTCGCGTGTCAGGACCCAATGATTTTAAAACAACAAAAATGATTTGTCTTGAAAGTGTTTCCATACTACCTAATGTCAAGGTCTGTATTTTTAGAGAACAATCCTTTCCCAAATTTTGGATATACTTTTATGACTTCATAAAAGGATCCCCATGAATCATTATTAATTTTATGAAATACATAAATAAAAAGTTTACCTTGGGTAGGATTTGAACCTCCGACCTATACTTTGCTGAAGTACCTCACTAACTAATTGAGGTACAAGCCCCAATCGATGTAAATCTTGCCTTTATAACAAAACTTATAATCATCCTCATGAATAATCAGGGTAATTATTTTTCCTGCATTTTGAAACAAAAAGATGTAGCCGAGTTCTTTTCGTATTTATTACACTTATAAAAAAATATTTTCAAGGATTTACTAAACTTAAAAACACTTTTTAACCTAAAGTAAAACCTATAAAAAATGCTTAGGTGTGCCTTGTTACGGACCAAACATACAGTAGCATGTTACACGTATGGATAAAATGTATGGTTCGAAAGCAGCTTAGTATGTGGGCCTAGTTCTTACCTGATAACACTTGCTTACAAGCGCGACTATTAATTCTCAAAAACTTGCGGTAGATTAATTGGAAATAATACTTCATGTAAGAATTTGTCCATTATGTCGCCAATATGTGTCTTTAGACCAACATGGTTTTATGGAGCGTCGTTCGGCGATTTCTAACATGGGTAAGTTTTACGCAATTTATTTCGAATGCACTGGATAGCCATAGGCAAGTTGATGTTATCTACTCAGATTTCTCCAAGGCTTTTGATAGTTATACAGTTTTGGATTCTCTGATTCTCCTTTAAAGTTATTCCCAAAATAGAGTTCAATACGTCCAATACAATAACTACAAGTCGATTTCATCTGCAGTCACATCGGGGGTACCTCAGGGTTCAAATCTAGGCTCGTTGTTGTTCTTATTATTTATTAATGATTTGTCCTTGTCAATTTCGTGTAACCAGCTATCTTTTGATGACGACCTAAAAATATACTCTGTTATCAACACTTTATCTGACTGTGTCTTTCTTCAAACTCAAATTGATAAAGTGCATGATTGGTGTATGAAGAGCAACCTTCACTTAAACATGAACAAATTCAAAGTTCTCACGTATTCTAAAAAGTATCAATCAATATTATACCATATAAATGCCAGTCGGCTTTATTTAACAGATGCTCTAGACACAAATCAATGCACATTTAGATTCTATTGTTATTAAATATATAAATTGTTATAACCCTACTCTTACCTCAATAAATCGATCTGGTAATATTGTAACATATAATACAGACCTGCATCTCACAAATAGTGATCACCCTGTTACACAGTTAGCTAACAGTAGTATAAGTAAAAAACAACATGTTGAAGGTCTGCATTTACAATTTTATAGCTCTTCTACGCGGGAGCCGGCTTATGCCTCCACTACATTTACAGGTGAACATCTATCTTAAAATATTCTACATTATAAGTGTGATATGTCAAAATAGAAAACATCAAGAATGAAATCAGGAGACCTTTCTATATCAAATAAGAAGATTGTGATGTAGTACTAACTTTCAAATTATCATTGGTATTATTTACTTCAATTTGTAAGAGAACGTTCTGCCTTCAAATCAATTTATAGTATTATAATTAATTTACCAATTCATTTAGATAATGACATTATAAACATTTTTTGAAAGAAAGTACAGTTAATAATTATTTAACATACCTGTCCATTCTATCCCATAATCAAAACATAATTTCTAACCCTAAAAATCAACAGACCTGTCAATTATTTTCAAAAAACCAGCTATCTAAACACATCTTATTTTTACAACCAAATACACAACAGTCGCCCATATTTACTAAATGATTTCCATTAAACCCTCCTTCTGATTTATAAATTGAAATATATAAATCTGCACTTACTAAGAAAACAAAGAGTCCTAAACAGTACGAAACTTTTTTAGCACTCAACTTTGACACCACTAAACAACAACGAATAATACACCTCTTGCCCACTATACGGACGCTTAGACGTCGACCCGCCAAACTCGACAAGGTTAATGTACTCCAATCGTTTGAGCTCTGGATCTTAATTGACTAAAATAAGCAAACACTAACTAAGCCTCTCCTCTAGTCTCTCAAAAACGTTAATTATGTGTGGGTGTGTGTCTGCGTGTGTGCGTGCGTGTGCGTGTGCGTGTGCTGTGCGTGTGTGTGTGTGTGTGTGTGTGTGTGTGCGTGTGTGTGTGTGTGGTGTGTGTGTGTGCGTGTGCGTGTGTGCGTGCTGTGTGTTGTGCCGTGCGTGCTTGCATTCGTCGTGCGTGCGTGCTGTGTGCATGTTTGGGTTCATGTACAGGCGTGAACGTGGACGTAGATACGTGCCCATGATGAATCTTTCGGACGAAATATTTCAAAGCTTGAATAGTGATTTGATTTAAATTTGCAAAAGTATGCCAGATCTATACATTATTACCTTGGTGTACTGAAAATAACACCAATATCCTTGCGTATCCATTTTTAATTCAATTCAATCCAAATGTTATGTTTGCAACCGATTTTCCTAACGAACCAAAACGTCTATGGTTAAGTTGGGATGCACGGGCACAGGTTCGCCCTACTACTGCCAATTCCCTTGAAACGCAAATTTTTTTTTCAAAGTATTAAAAAGATTACGTACTACTTAGATTGTAGGTTTAATACAAAATGCACTCTAGTCAGTTTTAACAAGCCTTGAGAATAATCAATACACATTTTAATAAAGCAATCTTGATTAAATACACCAATCAAAGTTTACTTCACTTTCAATCCTATGCTGAACGGTTGAAGCACGAAATATCTCACCATCGCTATTTCTGCCAATATAACCAATTTCAATTAACGTAAATAGACCATCAGCGTCACAACATACCATCAATGCGATAGAATGGTAGGATTTGTAGTTAAAATTAGTTGATGCGGAATTGGGACGCTTTTCTATAGGAATAAGTATCTCGTCGATAGCACCTATGCAATTAGGTAAATTCCATAATAAATAGAAACGTTCTGAAAATTTTTTCCATGGGTCTATATTTGGAATGGGCATATATAGTTCTCTTAATATATCCCATGTAATTTGTGAAACCGTATTGTCCCCTCTTGGAAAATATAAAGCAAGACTGACGAATGTGCCTCCAGTTGCAGGGTATCTGAAACAAAAACAAAAAAGTATTTAAAAGAACGCTGTAGAGGGTGTTAAAAGAGTTCTAATTGTAAATGTATATGTATTTAATATACACTGCCTAAACTATATCTTTCAGGAGATGATTTCTCTAAACAATGACGATTAATATACAGTGCTTTCATTATCAAAACTAGTCATCCTTAATATTTTGTTAGCAATGAGAATATCGACCTAGAAAAATATGAACAGTCAATTTAGATGTCGAGGGGACATATGAAAAGCAGTGTTCAAGTGGAATTCTTCAACTAAATTCACCCTTAATCGCCTCCTTACTTTAAAATCTTCAAACTTGCACTATCTTGCTGATACATCATTTATAAAGGCATTAAAATACAAATCCAACGTGACGTTAAGAAAATTTATTTCCATCGTCCCATTTTGAAGATTACAAGTACGAAAATGTCAATTACTGAACAAGTAAACTTTGATTCATTGATTTAATTGTTCAAGACAAAAGCAATACTTTATTAAATGCTCAAAATGTTCTCTATTCCCTTAAGTAATCAACAATACAATCTATTCGTGTAACCACACTTAATTTAAGTGCTCAAAATGTTCTCCATTCTTAGCTAGACAATAAAACAATCGTTATTAACGAAGTCTCCTAACATTTTGAAATATTTCCGCAGTAATTCGTAAGCATCAGTCATCCTAGCTCTAAGGGCTTGAATATTTTCTGGTAATAAAGGGTTACAAGATACTACGGATTGAAAACTTTGATGAATATCTGAACCCCAAAGGAAGAAATCCAATGGCGTTAAGTCGATGTATCCTACAGGTAGGCCAATAAATTGCGCTTATTCTGCCAATCCATTTGCCGATGTAAATCAGATTGATCTAAACCACTCGCGAACACCTAACGCATACGTGTGGGGTAAACGAAAAGTCATTGATTGATACTTGCAGAATTTCTTTCATCTAACAGTGGATTGCCTTCAGTCGAAAATCAAGCTTGATTTTCGAAGGACTCAGTTACGGGCTATCAACCTATTTACTCAATAAATTTAAATAGGCGAATCAGCGGTTAAATTTTCTTCGATAAACAAAGGGCCTATTATTTCATTTCTAAGAATACCTGCCCAGACATTAATTTTTTCTGGAAACTGTGTATGAACCTCTAAGAACACGTTAGGATTTTGAAGATCCCAATATCTACAGTTCTGTTTATTAACAAAGCCATTCAGATAGAACGTCGATTCATCACTGAAGCAAATATTCTTTACCAAATTGCTGTCATTTTGAATCATCGCAGTCATTATTTCACAGAATTGAATCCTCCTATCGTAATCATCTTCAGTGAGTTCATGGAGAATGGTAAATTTGTAAGGAAAGAACTTGTGACGTTTTAAAGTCTTGTGTATGGAACCAACAGAAATATTCGTTAATGCAGCGACTTTTGGAATTGAAGTCGTAGGTTCAGCGGCAAAATGGCCTAAGACCTCAATTTGTGCAGCTTCGTTGAGAACTCGTGGTGTCTTTCTTACTTTGTTACATACTGAGCCAGTTTCTTCAAATTTTCTCACCAGAGTTAGCACATATTGATATCCAACATTTTTTTCAGGATGCGTTTCGTTGAAGACTCGGGCTGTGCTACGAGCACACTTATTCTGGGCTCCATACAAATAAATAATTTCAACTCTTTCTTGAATAGTGTAAACCATGATTGATTCTTGGTTTTATTCAAATTCAATGTTTCAAACTGAAGTAATGAATTGTCAAAATTCAATACCTTAACCGAAACAGGCTATGTTTCAAACTGAAGTAATGAATTGTCAAAATTCAACAACTTGACCGAAACAGACTTGATTATAAATCGTTGCAGTCGGCAATAAATTACAAACCGAAATACGGCTTACCTTAACTGAACTCTGAAAGCAAAAATAATCCAAATCAATAAAAACACTTCGTATTTCAGTACTTGATAAACTAGCGGTATTGTCTTGAACAATGAAATCAATGAACAAAGTTTATTCCTATAGTATTGACATTTTCGCTTGTAATTTCAAAATGGGGCGATGGAAATCAATTTTCTGAACTCCGTTGGATTTGTATTTTGAATACCTTCAAAATGATGTATCACAAGCTAGGGAGTGCAATTTGAAATTTTAAAGTGAGGGGAATGGGGATTAAGGGGTGAAAAGTAAAATTCCATGAATACTGTTTATGGACGTCCCCCTCGACATCTAAATTGACGTATTTTTTTTTTTTTGGTCGAGATTCCATTGCTAAAAAAATGTTAATGGTGACTAGTTTTGAAATGAAAGCACTTACATATATGTTTTATTATTCCAGGAAGTGAATGTAAAGAGAAATGGAAAAACTTATGAACAGTGTTTGTCCGGCATATGAAAGCAGCTCCAAGTGGTTCTTCAACTAAATTAAAAAAGCCTTACTACTTAACATCTTCAATGCAGTTTGCTTTACCATTTATAAAAGCATTAAATACTGTGACTTAAGGAAATTTGCCAAGGGAATCAGAAGAAGAAGTAAGTGATGATTACGAAGTAGAAACCTCGGATACATTAAATTCGCAGACAACACTGCCTCTCCCATCTCCGCATTCCGTTTCCCTGTCAGCACTATCTCCACAATTAATTTAATTGCCTAGGCCATCTCTTGAATCGCACTCGTTACCGCCGGAGTCTCCACAGCTAACACCAAATCATCTTCAAAGTGGAAACGTAATAAAAAGTTACAAGATACTACGGATGAAAACTTTGATGAATATCTAAAAGCAAAAAGAAAGAAACTTGAAGCTAACATGTATCCCCTACAGGATGCCAATAAAATGTTTTTATTGAGCCTATTACCCGATGTAAATCAGATGTCTTCCCACCAATTCTTAAACGAAAAGTCATTGACTTAATTGATGATATATTGCAGAATACTGTAACGATTCCCAGTCGAAAATCAAGTATTTTGGCAGAAACTTCAACGTCGTCGTCGGGCTATCAACCTATTTACTCAACACTTCAAAGAGGGGAATCAGATATCGTGACGCTTCATAGTACAGAACATAATTCACAAAGAACATCGTCATATTACGAATTTATGGGAAATATATTAAATCCCCATGTGAGGATATTTGTTAATCCAGTTACTTATGTTTCTATTTTCTTTTTATAAAAGAAATAAAATAAATGTTATTTCCTTACCTGAGAGTTATTAAAATACTTTCTTCTGCTCCAACACATTCTCGCATTTGAGTATTTTTGTTTTGGATAGCAGGAACAAGCAATTGTACTAAATAAATGTATGATTCTTTGGACATTCTATAAAATGCCTGAAACTTAGCATCAGATTCTTGAAGTTCGTTTGCAGCAAGAAATGCTCTGCAATTTAAATTTTTTTCAATATATGGGTGAACTCAATATCTTCTTTTCTTCTGCCGGTTTCTTCATCGTTCATTATAATGATAAAGGATAATATCTTCATCACTTGAATCACTAGACATGTTGAACGCCTAGTTTCATAATAGGAACAATAACTTAATCGCCATAATAAATTAATTTAAACAGAACATATTTTAAACAGAGCTGCGAAAATCGAAAGCTGTCCTGATTCTAGAAACTTCAGTAATGTGGTGTGCGATTCACAGTTCGCAACTAGTTTGTGATTTAAGTTCATAACTAGTTTTTTTTTCGTCGCCTAATGTGCGGAGGGCCTTATGCATAAAAATTACCAAATTTCTTTAAAACATTTAGTTTACTTATTGATCATGCCGCGCATATCTTTTAGAATTTCGCTCTAGACAAACATTTTTAGCAATTTGATACACGTCGTCTATTAAAACCAATGAGTTCTTAATTTTCTATAATGGATCAACGAGGTGTCAGTTTAAGCAATTTCAATAAGCGATAAAAAATTTGTTACGTGTTTAATTGGAAAACGTTTCTTTTTGATAAAGTTCGTCATTTTGTCAAATTTACTTACTAAAAATAGCAATTTATTCTTAAGTTGAATGCACTATTTCGCAAATTTTTACGCATCTCTAATTGCATTTAAATTAACGTATGTAACTTTCGTACACATCTCTTATTTAGTTAAAATAAGTCAAATTTAGTACCTTCAGCGACATCTCTAAGATTTCGAATCATTTAATATAAAGCAGTTAAAAAAGGAACCTGGAATTTATTAGGGTCAAATAATACATATACATATAATAAATACTTATTTTCTACACATTTTAAATTTTGGCAACAATGATTAAATACACATTTTCTCAAGTTGGTAAAATTGATTTTTTAGGTGTCGGCCAATTTTTCTTTCTTCCTTTTTAAGAACGCCTCTGATGGTGGATGTTGAGTTTCTAGAGAATTTTTCGTTTCTGGTTCTGGATGCTGAAGCATCATTTCTTTGGAAAATTCTCACTTAAAGTAATACCTGGTTAAGTAAAGGTATTACTAACGCTTTTAAAAGGCGGATATAATTGAAATTATTCATTCGTCCACATCTTCGGTAAGTGGCACATGTTTCGATAACATCATGGTAATTAAAATTGTTTTCAGGTATTCGAATATAAAAGCATTCAATACTAATTCTTTACATATAAAAACATTTCAATCGAAATTACGTTGAATGTTCACTACCGGCCCGTTTGTCACCTGTAAGAGGTATGAACGGTCATAATTAATTAAACATCGTACTTACATTTACCATCTTTTAGTATCTCTGTACTACCTACATTTCTAACGTCATTCCTTCTTAAATTTTCTGCTCACATTTTACTGTTACGTTACACCCAAAGTACATGATTGTCGCTGGAAGGCATAAGAGCCTTGCTGACATCCGTGACCACATACGTGAAGGCTGCTAGATCATTGGAATAGTATTCGAAATTTTCAAGATCAAATAAGTAATAGTTTCAACAATAAAGGTCAGATCTTTTTTTTTCTTTATCACCTGGTTACACGATTGTGTTTCCAAATTTCAATTACACCTAGGAGGTTCTTAGTGAATTTCTACAACGAAAATAAATGGACTGATAATATTAATCTTGTAATCAAATAATTGACAATTGTTACCTCTTAATTAAATTTATATATTCAAGGTACTTCCAGCAGTTCAATTTCACAAAATTCTTTTATCTAAAACGGTATATATATATATATATATATATTCACTAATTCAGTTTTGAATATTGTTGCACTCAATCACAAGCAAAACTTCAATTGAATTATTAATGATGACTTGATAGACCGCACGCAAACAGGTTTAGCTTCCATTTTGACCTAATTAATTCTAGCTTTTATGGCTATATTCACCCAACGATTTAACTCCTGTTTTGATTGCAATATACCGGGTGTAACGATTATCTGTATTACGTGAACTACATTTAATTTCACATGAATTTGTAATTTTGTCTCGTAATCTTTATGTGTTATGTACATTACTTTTTCCTGTGGACCAGGTTGTTCGGGCCAGTTTATTTCCTATAAATTTCTTGACTACTTTGTTTGTTACGGTAGTTATTTACTGTGGACCGAACAAGCTTTCCAATTTACTGTATACTGTGTGAAGCGTAAGGCAAGCAAGTTCATTAATTAAATTCTTTTATTTTTTTTATCTTACTAAACATCCCAATGGGATTATGTGTTAAATTAGCCAATTCCGAATACGAACAGTAAGATTTTACAACGACCGGAAGGGGGCATATAATAATTTTTTTTTTAATTGAAATTTAAATTATAATTGTCGTGGGCACTGCTTACCATCGTGGGCTTTGGTGGAATGTTAATTTATTTGTTTTTTTGTTATTCTTTTGTCACGATATCGACAATAAAAGTTACTTTATCGAGGGAGTTGTTCACTCATTTCTACTCCCTCCTTTCATTCTTCTTTCTTTCTTTTTTTGGTAAATCCTGTTTCAGGCTTTACAGAGTTTACTCTCCTTTCAGCACTTGTTGAGTATTTCCTTATTAAAGCCTGTGGCACTTACTCATATCCGGTTCCTATCTAACCAGGTTACTATCATTTTAAGCTATACCTCCAAAACAACCATGCATCCTAGTGTTCTGCGGTTTTCCGACCGTACGCCTGAATTTAGTCCAGCCCACTCATTCTTTTTTATGCCATATGATGGTTAGACACGTGACAAATTATGAATTTCCTAACAGGTGAAAAAAACTTGCTAAAGTAAAAATAAGTATTTAATGTTAAATCAGCTAAGAAAAATATAGAGTGGAAGTTTTTGTGTCAAGTATACACCAGGTATCATAATTATTTCTTTTATACAAAAAATCTTTTTATGAATTTCAGATATATATAATATATATATATATATATATATATATATATATATATATATATATATATATATATATATATATTATTACAACAGTATTTATATTCAAGTATAACGGTTGTCCTCCTGATCGTGTAACTTAATTAAGTCCTTTAATACGTTTATTATGCACCACGTTGTCTATTAATCTTCCTAAAATGCATTCTTGTTTTTAATGTTTTTGTCATTTTGAATTAATGGAAATTGAAAAAATCACTCGAGCAAGCTCTGGGATTTTTTCGTTCGCTTGATTCTCGATTGAATTGCAACAAGAAAGGTTTTTCGCACTAAAATTTATCGGATAAAAAAATCACCTTTTGTATATTTATCTCCAAAAATTATTTTTGATCGAACGAGCTATTTTCAATTTTAAAACTGAAAGTTCTGAAAACAGATTTTTTTCAGTCAATATTAGATTAAAGATAATAAAAAAATTCAAAATTTCAAACGTATAGTTTTGGAATTATAAAAACAAATATTATAAATGAAGTGCTTGTTACCCCCATAATAACACTAGAGATGGTCAATTATGAACAATCACTAATATATCCAAGAAGTAATGTAAACTTATTGGACCATTTTCTACCAATCTAACCATTAACCATTAGAAATCAATAGTTGCTAGAAATATATGAACCATGTAAAGTGTAATATCGTAACTGTTTACTAATGAGCAGAATTTTATCACTTTGACTTTCACTGTAGTGAAAGTAGGGTGTCAAAATCGCCCTGTTTTATTACAATCTATAAATTCAGTAATTCGTAGTGTAAAATTTACTTTGAATACTTAATTATTTTCATTAATTTAAATATTGTAATTAATTGTTGTACTTAACAAAGCTATGTGAAAAAACGCTACATCAGCTAAAGTATATTCCCACGAATAGAGTTAGATTTATATTTATTACATATTATATTAAACAGTGGTATAGTGTTACTTATTGTTTAAGGGCACTTCAAAAAAACAAAGGGCAACTTTTACACTGTGCATTTATTATTTGATACTAGGGTGAATCGTTCTATAAAACTTATGGTCTTTTGTCAGCGTTATTACGGGTGAATTTTACTATCATTTAGAAACTTATTGGTACTATTTGCCCCCCGGGTTATCACATTATGTTGATGTCCTGCAGCGTAACGCGGAGGGGTGATTTTTTTTACTTGACCACTCGTGTTTGTGGTAATTTTTTATGTAGGTTTTTACTTTTGTTTGTATATTCCTAAGTGAATTTTTATAATATTCAACAGTGTTATTGTATGCTTCTTTATAAAATTAACTTTAAATATAACGGTTAACTTAAGAGATTTTGAACAAATATCAATTTGTGAAATCTTTTTGTGTACGTAGTTTAGCTTTTCTAACAAAACTGACTTTAATGTGATTTGAGATGAATTCAGATGTGTAAAGATAACATTGTTATAGTCGGTTCCCCTAAATAAAATAAATTTGTCACAATGTTAATATAGATATAATAACAGCTACTTAAGATTTAAGGGTCGTTGAATTTTAAGAGGTTATTCTTGTAGTATCAAAGGACCGTTACGGAGCAATGCGGTTAGACACTGGAACAATGCTAAGTGGTTTGTGCGATTGCTATTATGAAATTTGTGTAGTTTCAGTTGCAGCTGCAAATAATAAGCAAAATTTGTATTTTTAACGAAACGTTGTTTATTGTTCCAGTTCCTTTAACAATAATTTATTCGTCACTCTAGCCTACCACTACTTTCTTTATTAGCTACTGTACCGTTTTTTCTATGTATATATTTCAATGGTGTCTTACTTAATTGACCCTAGTTTTGATTATCAACTAAAATGAGTAGTAATAAATAAAACCACATTGACTTTATGATGTAAATGGACTAATTCCAAGTGCACTGAAACGTGTTACTTATAGCAATGGAAGAAATGTACTGAACATTTAATAAAAGAAGTAGGATGGGTGAACCCTGTACTACGCTCGAATAATTTAAATTTAAAACCATAGAGGTGCTATTTTGCGATTTAACCGTCAAATATAAGTTTTAGTATACTTCCTTGTCATTATCGTTATTCTTATGACCTCATACGTTAAGCCTGTAACTACTCGATGACGTAAGTACATGAAACTCAATGGGCACCTTTAATAACCCTGTATACTAAGCTTCTCAAAACTATAAGACGTTTCTAGACTGAATTAGCTCACATACTACCGAACTGCATGAAATTCACTTCTTTGGGCATCTACACAGTTTGTTTCAAGGTTTCCCTAACGTAATTAGTGATAAATTGCGATTTTGACGTATCTTGGCCAAATTTTATTTATAGAGTCAGTAAAATACATTATTCAATTGGCAGAACGCTCACTTTAATTGTAAATTGTTTCATGATGCTACCTTTTGTTAGAACACCGATCACTTGTGTGTAAGCTGTTAAATATGCTATCTCGATAAATGGCAAAAAAGTGTATTCTTGAGGTTAGGTTAAGGTACGGGATTTAAGGCTTCGCCAATAAGGAAATGGCTAGATGTTATAGCCTCGCCTATAACTGGTAAGCCATCGTACTGTGCCCTATTTTCAGTGTGTATCTCAGTTTCTGTAAAAATTAGAATGTGGTTTTCGTCTCATTGTGCTACTTTTTTGGGAAACGAAAGAATCTTCCAACTAAACTTTTCTAGCTTTATTTGTTTCTGTGATACAGAGTGATTTTGAAAATTAGTGATTGCAGCGTACTCCTCGTATCTCGGATATCTTTTGAGATATTGAAAAACTAGAAACTGCATCTATGAAATGTAATAATTAGTTCTCGTTCATTGTTACAGTATAAATAGTAAAATGTTATATTTTATTACAATTCTGAGAGTTCCTCGAATGGGATTTGAACTCAAGGCCTCGTGTTATGAAGTCATGCGCGTTACCTACTGTGCTACTGAGAGACTGAACACCATTCGTTTGACACTTCATTAGTTTAATTTTGATGTTATATCAAATCTACACAGAAACAGTCATGTGGTCCGCATATCGCTAAAGTTACACGCACCACAATCACGTATCTGATATAATTATTATTGCTGTATGCAAATATTAATACTAAACTATTCACTGTTATAGTATAAATAGTAAAATGCAACATTAAGGCCGTGGGTTCAAATCACATACGAGGGAAATCTTTTCAATTGAACAATTGATAAACCTCAAAATTTCGTCTACCTGCTCGTTGATTTTATGGTTTGCAAGATGATCCAAAATTTGTCAAGTTAAACTTAATTTGTCGAAACATATTTTTGTTAGGTTGCCGCCTACCAGGATATCTATTATAATAATATTCTTGATCCAATCATCTATTATCTATTAATATAACAGTTTGATGAACGTATTAAAAGCCAACTATATGACCCAATTTTATTACCAAAAAATAGCTAGGTCTTTAATAAAGGAGTGTTTTGAAGATGATACATTAGAACACCCTCTAATGGACGAAGCTACCAATGAAAAATGTCATTATCAAAGAACAAATTTAACAAATTTAAATTTATTTTAATTTAAAGTTATGTAGAGTTAATTTAAAACATTTACAAATACAAACTTGACATGCCAACTAGAGATCTACTCAGATCTAAAAAAAATAGCTTTCAGTTGTTATAATTATCATAGAAGAACAGTTCCAATTTTTTCCTTATACTATCGGTATTACAATGACTATTGTGCTGCTGAAACATTCATTGATATCATCTCGGGGAGTCTGGAACGTTTCACCGCCGTCGATTTTCTGCGATCGGTTTGCCAAGGGTCTGTTCGCCGAGGGAATGGCTCGCCAAGGTATTTATAGCAATTTACTTTAAAAAAACGTTTTGTACAATCATCCGCCGCGAAATAAAGTTTGAACTTTCATTTTCTCGCAGGAAAATGTTTTCGTTTTTATATCTAAGCGGATCATTCATTATAGTCATCAATTCTTAACAACTTCATTGTAATGTTAGTTTTATTGTGATTATACAAGGGCCAAGTAAAATATCTCTCTTAATATCTGTTGTACAAGAAAAAAACTTTAGTAAAAGTTATTCCATTTTTGTGAGCTTTATTTCAGTAAAAAGATATTTGAAATCCACAGCCTACTTTGTGAGATATTGTACAAAAGCATGAAAACTAGGAAAAACACAACGGCTTAAATCTTCTTTACTTGAGGAGATATGAAATAAATTAAACAGAAGAAAGTTGACGGCAAGGATTATAAGAATAATGATATGTATCAAATAATACAAAAAATTTCATTTGTTTTTGACCTACGCTCTTGTACAAAAATAAGAATAACAAATCTCAAGGTAGGCCGTGACATCATTAAATCCGTTGCTTTTTTCTCTTTCCAACGATATAATACATGCCATCAAAATTTTAACTAATAATACCAAAATTTAAAATTTACTGAAAACCATAATACATACCGTTGATTCGTAAAAGTCAGCTATGCCATGAAAGTGAAAATTCACTTTATAATAATTATAAATCTGTAATTATTACAATTTAGTACAACCCAACAAATATCCCATAAGTAAAAACACAAAAAGAAGAACTATGTATAACAGTAATAATTATACTGTCATGCTGAACAGGAAATGTATGTATTTATTTTGTTAGCTACAGAAAATACTCAAATTGTGCACCATGCATTCTAATACACAAACGTGCTCTATGGGACACCTCAAGAATTACATTTTGGAGCATCTCAGGAGTAACTGCCTCGCATGCATTTATAATTCTGGTTTTGAGGTCCTCAATATTTTCAGGGGTAGTTTGAAATTCCTTGTCTTTAATGTAACCCCAAGGGAAATAATCCAAAGGAGTAATATCTGGTGATCGAGGTGGCCATAGAATGGGTCCATAGGTATACATATTACAGCAGTGTGATTTGGAGCCCCATCATGTTGAAAATGTGAGTAATTTAATCTTTCTGCCAATGTTAATTCATACAGAAAATCTTGAAACTCGTTTTGCAGGAATTTAAGATATCTATGAGAGGTTAATTTACCATCATAAAATATGGTCCAATTACTTTAGTTCCTAAAAGACCCACCCAAACATTACTAGAAAATCTTTCTTGGAAAGCAATCTTCTCTGCACCAATGTGTATTTTCTTGGGTCCACTTATAATGAATATTTCTATTGAAAAATCCATTATTTGAAAAGTTTGATTCGTCCGACCAAAGAATTTTGCTACATATCAGTGGGTCAACCCTTTTCTTATTTAACAGCCATCTACAAAATTTTACTCTCCTCGGCTTATCTGGTTCATATAAATGTTAAACTTTCTTCATTTTGTAGCATCGAAATCCGTTTTTTTAAATTATTTCTGTTGCGCTGTCTTTTTTTACGCGACAGTTTCTCTGAATTTGTCTCAAAGAGGTTTCTTCATTTTGGTTAACATAATTTAATACTCTATTCACTTTTCTTACGTTATCTATAATATGCTCTCGGCTTACTACTGTTTTTGAAAACGAAGAATATGTTTTTAGATTTTTAACTAACTTCCTAAACATAGTTCGATTTGGCTGTGTAGCATCTGGAAATCTCTCGCGGTAAAAGTGTGATTGCCATCTCAGCATCAAAATTGCACTGACAATTAATGGTAATCGTATTGAATTTTTCAATATTGGTATATACCATAATTATAGTGATATAAAACTATTCTTAGAGCTTGATAACGACAACACACAACAGTGATAAACAGTCAAATTTGTTGACAGCTGTGTACATTGTTTTTCACTATTCATGGCATAGCTAATTTTTGATTTAATTATATGTATTATGGTTTTCATTAAATTTTGGCACTATCAGTTAAAACTTTTATGACATGTTTTATATCACTGGAAAGAGAAAAGAGCAACGAGTTTAATTTAATTTAATGCATGCTAGGCAGTTAGTTACTCCTGAGATGCTCCAAAATGTAATGCGTGAGGTGTCCCGTAGAGCACGTTTGTGTATTAGAATGCATGGTACACAATTTGAGTATTTTCTGTAGCTAACAAAATAAATACATACATTTCCTGTTCAGCATGATAGTATAATTATTACTGTTATACATAGTTCTCCTTTTTTTGTATTTTTACTTATGAGATATTTGTTTGTTTGTATTAGATTGTAATAAATAGTTACAGATTCATAATTATTACAAAGTGAATTTTTACTTTCATGGCATAGATGATCTTTACGAATCAACGATATGCATTATGGTTTTCACTAAATTTTTAATTTTGGTACTATTAGTTAAAATTTTCATGACATGTATTATATCGTTGGACAAGGAAAAAAGCAACAGATTTAATGGTGTCACGGCCTACCTTGAGATTTGTTATTTTTATTTTTGTACAAGAGCGTATGTCAAAAACAACTGCATTTTTTTGTATTTTTTGATACATATCATTATTCTTACAATGCTTGTCGTCAACATTCATCTCTTTGATTTATTTCATATCTCCTCACATAAAGAAGATATAAACAGTTGTGGTTTTCCTAGTTTTCATGTTTTTGTACAATATCTCACAAAGTAGGCTGTGGATTTCAAATATCTTTTTACTAAAATAAAGCTCACAACAACTTTTACTAAAGTGTTTTTCTTCTACAACAGATATTAAGAGAGATATTTGACTTGGCTCTCGTAAAATAGACAGCCTGTATATACATGTAAACTAATCATAATACGCGACTTCTATTAAAATGCTAATAAATCAGCTGGACCTTCACAATTGTAAATTACTTTTTATTTTGGGGTAATTATACATGTTTTTATATTTTAAGTAATGCGTTACGGGGCTTCTTGATAAATGCCAATAAATTAGCCTGAACTTCTCGTTCAATTATCTCTCTTTTATTTTTGGGTGAGTCAATTTTTCCATTGTTTTTAGGCGATTATGTATTTTTCTTTATATGTTAATTATTGAAGTACGTGACTGCATGATAAATGCTAGTATATTAGCTTGAACTTCACGTTATGTTGTTTTTATTTTTTGTTTTTGGGTGACTATGTATTTTTTTAATATTTTAGTTATTGACGTACGTGACCTTATTTATTATAAACGCTAATAAATTAGTTAGAATTTCTCGTTCGAATAACCACTTTTTCCTTGTTATTGGATGATTATGAATTTTTTATATTTTATTATTTATAAATGCTAATAGATTATCTTGAACTCCTCGTTCAAATGTAAATTTTTGGGTGATTACGTATTTTGTTTATATGCTAATTATTGATGCACGTGAATATTTGAAACATGCTAGTAAATCAAATTGAACATCACTTTCAATTGTTTTTATTTATTTTTTGGGCGATGAAGCACTTTTTATATAGTAATTATTGCAGTTCGTGACTTCTTAATAATTGTTGCTAAATTAGCTCGAACTTAACGTTCAATTGCAACTTTTCTTTTGTTTTCGGGTTCTTATGTATTTTTGTATGTTTTTAATACGCAACTTCTTGATAAATGCCAATAAATTAGCTTAAACTTCACGGTCAATTGCCAATTTTTTTTTGTGAATTATGTATTTTTTTTACATTTTAATCAATGAAAAACTTTTTAAAGGCTAATAAATTAGCTTGAACTTCTCATTCAAATGTCAACCACTTCTTTGTTTTTAGGTGATTATGTATTTTTGTTTATACGTTCTGTATTGAAGTACGTGGCTTCATGATAAATGCTAGTAAATTAGCTTGAACTTCACGTTGAATTGTTTTTACTTTTTTGTTTTGGTGTGACTATACATTTTTCTTTTATATTTTGATTATTTAAGTACGAGACTTCTTGATAAGTGCTAATTTAAATTATTTTGAACTTATGGTACAATTATCAATGTTTTCGCTGTTACCTTGAACTTCTTGTTCAAGTGTCAACTGTTTCTCTGTTTTTTGGTTGATTATGTATTTCTGTCTATATGTTCCTGATAAATGCTAATAAATTAGCTTGAACGTCGTCAAGTTCAATTGTTCAATTATTTTTTGTGTTTGGGTGACTATGTATTTCTTTAATTACTGATGCACGTGTCACCTTGATAAGTACTAATAAATTAGCGTCAACTGACCGTACAGTTGTTAATTTTTTCTGTCGTTGGGTGATTATGTATTTTTTTTGTATCTTAATTATTGAGGTACGTAGCTATAAATGCTAATAAATTAGCTTGACCTTCTTGTTCAATTGTTTTTGGTGACTATATTTTTTTAATTTTAATTATTGAAGTACGTGACTTCTTCGTAATGAAAATGTTGAAGTTCACACTCAATTGTCATTTTTCTTTGTTATTTGGAGACTATGTATTATTTATATACTTTAATTATTGAACTACATGACTTGATAAATGTTAATCAAATGGCTTGAACATCCCGTTCAATTGTCACATTTGTTTTGTTTCTGGGTGGTTATATATTCTTTTTGAGAAATATTTATAACTTGCTTATGATATTTACCATTCTTTGAGAGTTCCCATTTAAGAGATAGACGGCGTAACTCTTACCTCTTACCAATTGTCTTCTATTAAGACCATTACAGAAGTGGTGACACGACCTACTTAGCATTCGGGAGGTAATGGGTTCAATTCCCGTTACCGTGTGCCTTGTATGAGGTTTCATCAGGACGTTTTCCTTATTCATATGTAGCGGTATGGTCACTGCGTATAGGCACCCCATGTGCGGCTGCTTAGGCGAATTCTGGGGTAGTATTTTCCCCCTCAGAACCCTAACTCCGTCTTTTCTGATCCTATCCTGACCACACCCATCCTTAATCCCACCATACATGGTATGTATGCTGGGAATACATGATTGTGGCTGAAGGAAGTTGGAAAGCTGGAGCAGCCCGCTCTCCCCCTTGGGGAGGGAATTAAATGCGTGGCCTTTTCCTTTCTGAACGCGAAGAAGTAGAGCCTTACTGTTGGGCTTATTTAATAATTTTTGTTAATAATTTCATTCACTAATTGCCTATATTAAAAATGTTAAAAAATATTAAGCAAACTAATCCGTGGAGGCGATTTGTACGATTCCATACATAACTCTATCCTGTGTACTATGATTCAATAAAAAAATAACAATCTAAAGAATAAAAGTGTGTTTTTTACTTAACTCAAATGTAGCGTTAATTTTGGGACACCTTCTACATTCACAATACTCGTAGTATAGTGCGAATTATCTACACTTTGAAAATAGCGATATTCATAATTGTTCCATTAGGTTAACAAACAATAGAAAGGATAACGGTCTTTTGACCTCACATTGTATACCGCACACTAGCATCGCGCTTACACATATGAAATTCTAATCGGGTTCGAGCTCCACAGTTTACAAGTTCGCAAAAATCTTAAGTTAATATTTACATTTCTACAAAATTTTTAAGCAGGTAACTCAGATTGTTGTTGACTATCACTCCAAGATTTACATTAACAATGTACAATTATTTTCTAATTTAGTGTTTAGCGATAACTAGAAGATACACATAATTCTTTCCATAGTGCATACCTTGGCTATACACTAGGTGCGTTTACTTTTGTTCACAGTTACGGGAAGGAGCGAATATCTAACTTTTCTTGCCTACCATACCACTTGCAAAATAATTATTTGTTGTTTCTCACCCTGACTTTGCACCAAAACATTCTGTAAAAAAAAGAGAATTGTAAAACAATTTAAACCATCGTTCAATGCGTGCAAAGTATCGAAAGAATTGTTTATTTTTCTATACCATATATCTCTGCCCCTAGACCACCTATAGACTTTTGGTTTTCGCTAACAGATTTTCCCAAATTAGGAGAGCGGATCAGTTAATAAAGTTGCTCAAAATCTACATTTACGCACAACATTCCTTAGGGACGCGGCAAAATATAATCCCTGGGTGACCACAGGTAAATAATGTTCGCGATAAGTATTAATTAGTATTGGGTTGATTGTTGGAAAAAATCGCGGCAAAATTAATTGGTTTGATTGATCAGAGCTAAATTCTGTGAATTATTGGTGCTGGACACTATCTGGGCTAAGTTTTATCCTAAATCCATAATCTATATTTATTGTTCAATTTCATGTGGTGGTCTCAGCAGGATTGATAGCATCGATGATCAAGAACTACATTGTTACCCATGCGTTAACATTTTGACCAAAATCTATGTTGACACACCAATAAGTTACGTAGTCCATGAGTGTTGGTCAGCATCAAATACCAAATATTGTTCATAATATGTAGTTACAGACCAATTTCGTTTGTGGATAGAAAAATTCGCCTTACTTGACTTTGATTTTTCTGTTTCTTATTTCTTGTTATGCTACATCTTTTTTGATCCGAGATTGGACTTCGACTGAGTAATTACAAATTGAAAATTTCCTCTCTTACCAGTCATACGAAAAAAATGCAATAGTACGAAAAACAAATATTCACCCCACACAGGTTCATATATCTAAATCACATATTAACAGCGCCGCTTGTTCCAGCTAATGCACAAAACAAGATACACTATAAGTGACATCCATAAGTAAATTATTACTTTTGTTGTTACAAGTATGACACTCACTAAAACATCAGCCCGTATAGGCAAAATGCACGGTACCGACATAGCTCAATGGTAGGGTCGTGGTTCTTACTTAGCAAATTAAAAATCATATAAAAATTACAACTCTCTCTCTCTCTCTCAATCAGTAATAAAATGTCACTAAGGAGCCACCTGACTTTCATTTTTTTAAATAATCACGTTATGAACTAGATCTCAATGTCTGCATAAGTCAGGAATGCACACTGTTCACTCAAAAAATAAAAAATTTAACAAACTTACTTTTCACACAAAACTCCTGGCATCCAGTGCTCGAGCCATTACAACTCTCACCTTAATTTTTTGGTTCACATTCACCATTAAAATTTAATCACTGAACGCTCTCTAAAAAGCATCGCAACATAAAACTCTGTACAGGACCAAACTTTACTTAAAAAATCTCTGTTTAAATACACTAAACACAGTACACAAAGGGAAAATGCCGAAACCGTTCGCCAAAAACTATTAAACACGACTAACTTCCACAAAAAAATGCAATCGAATTCGTTACCTATTGTCAGGTTCTAACATAAAAATTATAAAGTAGATACGTCAAACCCCAAAAGATTATTCTGCACGAAAGCAATTAATTTAACGTCACAAAAAATTCAAAATATTCATCAATACCGCTTAGGAATTTCACTATATTTACAAAATAACTATTTACATATTTCACATAATTACAGAGAAAACAAAAATCAAATAAACAACCTGTAAAATAGTTCCTACTTATATGGTTCGTTGACGAATTCCAACATTGTCCCAGTTTTCGTCATCTAAACTCCTAGTACCGAACACACTATTGCTCTTTTTAACGCATAATGCCGATCACGGTATAGGCCTCTACTAGAATTGCAATATAAAACTTCATTTATTGTACGTGTACGTGTATGTGTACGTGTATGTGTACGTGTACGTGTACGTGTACGTGTACGTGTACGCGTACGTGTACGTGTACGTGTACGTGTACGTGTAGGTGTACGTGTACGTGTACGTGTACGTGTACGTGTACGTGTACGTGTACGCGTACGCTGACGTGTACGTGCACGTGTACTTCTACGTGTACGTGTAAGGATACATGTATGAGTACGTGTACGTGTACGTGTACGTGTACGTGTACGTGTACGTGTACGTGTACGTGTACGTGTACGTGTGCGTGTACGTGCGCGTGCGAGTGCTTGTGCGTGTGCGTTTTCGTGTGCGTGTGCTTGTGCGTGTGCATGTGCGTGTGCGTCTGCATGTGCATGTGCGTGTGCGTGTGCGTGTGCGTGTACGTATGCGTGTGCGTGTGCGTGTGCGTGTGTGTGTGCGTGTGCGTGTACGTGTGCGTGTGCGTGTGCGTGTGCGTGTGCGTGTGCGTGTGCGTGTGCGTGTGCGTGTGCGTGTGCGTGTGCGTGAGCGTGTGCGTGTGCGTGTGCGTGTGCGTATGCGTGAGCGTGTGCATGTGCGTATGTGTATGGGTTTGCGTGTGGTCGCGTGTGTATATGTATGGATGTGTGTCTATGCCGGAATGCGTGTCTGTATGCGGATGTGGTGTGTATTAATGTATGTGCGTGTACATGTGAGCATAATAGTAATAATAATAATGATAATAATAATAGTAATAATAATGATAATAATAATAATAATAATAATAATAGTAAAAATAATAATAATCATAATAACTTTATTGTTCAAAATACCATACTAGTTGGTGTAGAACAAATCCCTGTATATCTGGCAATTGCATATAGTACTAACATAAATATAAATGTATGTAACAAGCATATGTAAAAGAACGGGTAATCAAAAATAATTCAACTAGAATTTTTTTTTAAATTCCTGTAAACTATAAATGCTGCACTCAACATTCAATAAGATACCCGTGAATGGTATTACTAGAACGAAATCGGCTTAGAACTTTTAACTTTTCTGGCAGTTTGTTATACAACTTTGTCCCTAGATATATCAGATTGTTCCTGGTACCATATTCGTGATACTCACTATTTTTTATAAACAAACCTTTATTGTTATGAACAAAAAGTAATATTTCTTTGATATGCACTGTGCCCAAGGTAGGGATTGCTTGTGACACCAATTACTGGTGTATTTTTAAAACTAATAAGTGTTTTCTGTAATAGAGACTGATCGCGGCTCCACCTAGTGGTGTATTTTAAAAGTAGATTTAACTGTTATGGAGGGGAATTTGAATTTTGAAATAGTATTCTAATAATGTGGCCCTCATACTATCTCTAAAACAGTGTTAAGACTCTTATACTTGTCACAGAGTCTTATCACACCGAAATACCCCCCTTGTTTGTTTGTGGCCCCATCCAGTTGTATATTTTGTAAAAAGCTAACTGTAGCTTTTCCGTAATATTTTTATATTAAACAAACATCCGTGGAAATTCAAAACCTGCAACAAATAGAACAAGGTGTAGATTTGGAAGTAACTTCTGACAAAACGGTCTTCGATTTATAAACGAGTTTCAACACAGAAAGTCCTTGTTGAAAATTGACAAATGCCTGGGGAGCAAATGAAATCAACATCTTAGACTTGCAACTTGGATCTTGCTTCGATAAAAATACAGTAAGTGTATAAAACGCGTCACTCACACTCCTTATTGATAATGGTCAAACGCCTAAGGCAATTTGGTCTTAGCACCAAATCGGCATCTGAAATCAACATCTTATATTTGCAACTTGAATATTGTTTCGGCAAAATACAGTAATTGCTTTATCAGTAATTGTTATTCTGTACTGAAGATATATAATGGGTTTTCTATGCTGATGGGTTACATGAAGGATTTGATGGACAATTAATCGAAGGTAGTGATTATAATTAACATCTTACGCAATGTATTTACTCACTTGCATTGTATCTCTAATTAATTGGATGCGATAGTTAATATTAAGATATTGTTTTTTATTTCACACGACCACCTGTGGAGTTTCAAAACCCACAAACAAATAATACAGCGGCATCTCCATTACAATTGCATGAATCTTCCATTAGTTTTAAAAATATTCCAATGGATGAGAGTTCGTTGTTTTTCATTCCATTCTTGTTTGACATATTTGCAGCAGCCTGTTAGTTTATTTTATTTCGTGTTGGGTGACTCAATTTTATCACCTGTAATACCATAGCACGTCATGGCATTACGTAACGAATATTTTCGAGGTGATACCTGCATGTAAATATATATATATATATATATATATATATATATGGAATTTATTTATTGTTTACGATCAGGTGTGAAATCGCACAATCACTTTTTATATAACAACCCAATTAGCTCTTTATGTAATTGTCACTAAGCACGTTTTATTATTACAGAGATTTTCTTGAATGATAATATTGTAGTAAAAATAATCGGTAGATTTTACTTTTATCTTACTTATCTTTTAATATCAAAAGGGTGCTTTTGTTTTCTTTTAATTGCCCTCTAAATTAATCGTAACGTGTGTAAATTTTGATATATATCTTTTCGTGAATCTTAATCGCTTCCTGATGTATACTCATTATTTGTTTATTTTAAAAAGTAGTATTGTATGTGTATATACGCGGTATAATTAGCTACATAAACAATTCTCCAACACATAGTTATTATTGGAATAGCAGAAACGAAGCACGTCTTAAGGTATGACTATTATTTTTAATATATATTTCTTTTGATATTGTTCACAAAAAATGCTATTAAAAATTTTAATGTATCATGATCCTTATAGGTTAACGTCATGAAGCAACTCTGCAATAGCGTTAGCTGTTATTTTATAGGCTCGATCTCAGGCAATTTGCTTAGTTAATTTAATAAAGGTATGAGTGTTACGCCATTTAACGATAACATTGTGTGATACGTATTTGTGGATTTAAGCTTTATAGTTATTGATTTGCAAATTGCATATAATAAACTATTAAATCATTTCACCTTTTTATTACCTGTGCATCAATTACAGGAAACATCTACTTCCCACGAAAAATCGATGGCGCCATAAACAAACAAGGGGGCCACTGCAGTGGGGCTAAGACTTGTGGCAAGTTTAGGAGCCCTAACGGTGTCTTATGAAATAGTATACCGGCCCCATACTATTTCAAATTTCTAGTTTTTCCGCCATAATAAAGGGGCTCCACAAGTGAGCTAAGATCCGACATGGGACGAAAACCCGAGAACAAGTTCCGGAGCCTTGTAGTTCTCCACGATCACCCTCTATTACAGAAAACCTTCATTAGTCCTAGAAATACACAGCTAGATGGCGTCACAAGATAAAACAAACAAAACCAACCAGCAGAATGCAGACCCTTAGGCCCCCAAATCAATGAAACCAGGGGGTGTCGCTTGCCCTTAGGTGCTTCAATCAGAATTTGCAGTATGGAGCAGCATGCGCGCGCGCGAACGATCCGCTGGAAGAGGGCGTGGCCTACCCTTAGGCCCTCCAATTAGAACGCTGGGCCTAGAGCAGTATGGGCGCGCACGGCCGATTATCTGGACGTGGGCGTGGTCAGGCGGAAGAGAGGTGCGTCGCCCTCCACTCGTTCCGCCACTTTTAATTGTGACGTCATCCGATTAAAAGTGGTGGGGAATTGATGGGCTCATTCTACTAGAGCATTTTGACCGCAATGAAATTGCACGCATTTTATTAGACTAAGAATATTAGTTCAAAAATAAAATAACAAATATAAACATTTAAAGTCTTACCACATCTAAAAAAATAGCCCACATCACTTCTTCCGTAATTTTCTACACATTATTTTCTGCTTTGTATTCACAAAAATGGCTGAATTATTTCTGATATCTTTTACCAGATTTGCTGGATATTAATTTAGTTCATACTTCTTGAATTGTTATTACAATCAATTCCCAAACACCCGTTACTTATCAATGTTCTTGAAATGTAACTAAATTTGAAGGTTGCATTAAATTTTTTGAAGTTGATTTCAATGTTTTTTTTTAATCAAATTATTGACAGGATAAAATAAAATACATGTCATACGTTCGTGAACTCACCCTATAGTACTCATTTCGAGTTTCCAGACTCGCTCCGTGGCCTCGTCCGGAAAGTGTATTTATATCCATTTAAACAAGTTTTCGAATTAACACATTTCAAAGCAATTATGATTAAAGCATAATTAGGCTATTTAAAAGAATACGACATTCGCTGTAAATTGATTATCTCTTTCTTTGTTGTTTAAGTATCATAGTTTAATCCTAATGTATACGTATGTATAGGTATGTGGATAACACAAAAAGCTAAAATGAGCGAGGGTGTATAAATTTTGTTAATTACTTTATGCGTCATCTCTTTTATCTTTTGTAGTTTATCTAAAACAGATGCGTTTGAGATCGCTACGAGATAAAGTGTATTTTAATTGTTTGCCACGCTTGGGGAGTATCATAATTGTATATTTTATACAAAACTAAAATTTATTGTGCTGTTATACAATAACTGTGGTGTTAGTTTAATGCAATTATGTCAAATGAACTCAACACACATTCTTTTACTGCAAACATTCAAATGCATCTGGCATACCTATTATATATGTAATACATCTTGATGTATAATAATTATGTATAGAAATACATCAAGATTCTGCAACTGACATATAAAATTCAATCACTTTTTTAAACATTTGCACGTCCTTTTCAAGCACATTCTGTACAGAACGGGAAGGACAATCAAAACATGAAGTGAACATGTACGAATGAATCTCATCAGATATAGCATTTAGTTGGCTGCTCAATTAAATTAGTCATTTGTATTTTAGTTCCATGGGATTAATTAGCTTGCTTTGATCCATTTCTGTTTTTTGATCTCTTTTAAATTTTTATTTCGATTTTACTAATTTGTTTACTTCGGATGTAATGAAATTGAACTCAATCGAATAGTTGTTTGGTTATTCTCTATAAAAATGTTACATTTAATATGTGACAGTGTGACACCGATTCCATACCTGTATTCAGAAAATCTGAACTACTTGCTTAATATTTTGAATATAGTTTCAATTTTACATTTGATTAAATGTTATCACACTGATCTAAAATACTTTCTGACAGAATAATTGAATATAAATTTTTTTGAGAAGAGCGTTTATCGTTATGAAGGGGGTATAGGATCATTGCGCATAACCTACACGCTTCGCGATATGCATCACAAAGTAGCTAAATAAATTATTCTACATACCTTTTTTTCTATATCTATTTTGTGTTTTTTGAATTATTCCCAAATTAAGAATAAAAAATGTGACACCACGGTATGATGTTAGTTAAATTAATTCTACAAACATGATCATCTTTATTTTTAAACAAATGAATAATTTACATTTCTTAATTTGACAAAACAAAATAATTACAAAGAGTAAGTAATTATGAGAAAACATTAGCGCAAAGAAAACATACAAAATACCAAAACCTCGATACGTCAAATTGTCAGGAACGTCAATAAATCTAATAACAATCCTAATTGAAACGAGCTTTTCTCCCTCAAAATTTTGCGGTTAAAATTAAATTTACAACATTGTAGAAACAAAAGCAATTATCTATGTCAGAATGACGTTTAAAACTTGATGTCAGATAGAGATTAATATACAATAGTATTTTACGTTATAAGTCCGGTAAAAAAGATATTACGTACGAATAAGTAATTAATTGCGCAATGAGTACGTAATATCTTTTCACCGGACGAATGACGTAAGGTATTTTATTTCATACTAAAAATAAAATTTTAAATACATATTTAAAATAAGCCAAAAATGTGGTCCAAACAATCAAACATTCGCGAATTATAACAAAAACGCCGCTGGTTGGCATAGTTTGAGTAGTTGCTAAGGTGACTTGTTTACATTTTTCAAACAGTTAAAATGTTTAAAATGAACGAGAACCAAAGCACCAGCATTCGGAAGAAATTGCATAAAAATGTAGAGAAGCTACGGCCAAGCTTATTCCCGTAAAGTCGGGAGAGCGTTATAAAAAAGTACATGAAGTGTTTAGTGAATGGCGACAACAAGATAATGTAGAAAAAATTGATGGGGATGTTATGCTGGCGTATTTGTATGATTTAGTGAGTATTTTTTGGTATTTTAAGTATAAATTGTATTTGTAATGACCTTAAATCTTATTTTTCAGTTGAATTTCACCTTAAGTCTTATTTTCAATTCAATTTTAGTTCTGTATCTGTTTATTTTCTAAAAATTTGTTAATAAATTTTTTCTGCAGTTGCCTTTGAATTGAGTACGGTAAAATTCCTAGTGTACTATAAAAAGCTACTATACCGCAAAAACGTGTTTTAGAGTATACTAGAGTATGACGTAAAACTGAAAATTACAGTACAGTATGAAATAATAGTATATTACGTAATAAGTGTTGTAAAAGGCATATTACGCACGAATGGAAAAATTATGCACGCAGCCGCGTAGCGGCGAGTGCATAATTCCATCAGTGCGTAATTACTCTACAACACATATTACGTACTATACTTTACCTACGACCATAGACACTGTGCCAAAAAAGTCTGGACTACTTTTAATATTTTCATTTTTATCAAGTATTCATTTTTATCAGGTATTGTAGATGATGCTTAAACACGTCGATTTTTTATTTTAGTCGTTGTTTTTTGTTGTTCGTTTTATGTATACATAGAGATCTAAAAACTAGTAATCTTCATTTCTTTAAATGGGATACTCTGTATATTATTGCATCTTTAGATTTTTGATCAATTTTATTTCAAACAATTTTACAAAATTATGTCTCACAACTTTGATGATCATACACGATATAATTCGTTCTATTTACTACTACGTTGGTTTAATTAACATTAGAAACATTATAATAATTATTTATGGTTACTATACAATTATCACGTATATTAGAAGTATCTCGATTTGTCGATTCATATGACATTGTAATATTTTCATTTGTTAATATAGTCAAACTGTGCGTTTTGTTTACGAAAACTGTGCGATTTGTTTACCGTGCGTAATGACGAATTTACTGAGGCTGTGTGTCGTGTGTTTTCGTCTATTTTCTACAGTGGTCGTAGGTAAATATTTTTTTTTTTTTTATGATTGTGGACCTGAACAGGCTAAATAAGGCCTATCGTGCTAAAGCACTCAGGAACAATTAGGAGGATGGATAGAGGGATAATGAATTGCCAATAGATGCCTATGAACAGCTACCATAAATTTTCTCATATCATAAGTGAGAGGAAAACAGGAACTAGGGAGATCATTCCAGAGTTTAGAAGCCGTGTAGAAAAATGTGGATTGCGCCCGTTTGGTACGACAAGTGGAGATTTGTACTGCATACTGATGATGTGATTGAGCGAACCGAGTGTTTCTCGCAAAGATAGCCGGAGATGGTATCAAAGAATGTAATTCACCAGCACAATAGCCGTTGTAATAACGATAATACAAAGAAAGAACTGAAACCATCCTTCTATGCTCAAGGGACTGTATGTGAGAAGTTAAAGACGGGTCATATAATTATGTTAACATAAAAAAAGTTCCAAAGCCGCCCGCTTCTATAAAAATATCGATAATACAGCTTAAGCGTTTTCAATCATATTTATTTAATTTTTTCATTTATGTAAAATTCTGGCCCCGTTATTTCTTTCTACACAAAATTCCTTCATATCAAAAAATCATCATTGAAATCCATCAAGCGGTTGTCTCGCAATCTGCGTGAACTAAATCACCTGATTATTTTAATATATAAGATGATTACGTGAGATACATAGGCATGTCGTCCTATATTGTCAGATTTGTTCCACCCTAAAAAAACCTTTTACTTTCCAAAAATAAATATGCAAAAAATATATTAATCGTTTAGAGATGTTTGTAACAGTGTTTTTGCGATTGCTATTGATTGTTTTTTTTTCCTTATCTTTGCTTTGGTCTCTGGCTATTTGCTTCTAGTAGCCGCATATATACTATGTTCGATAGAGCTAAACAACATGCTCAACGCAAGAGGACCTGAAAGGAGGAAAATAGAACATTGCCAAGATACTTAAAGCAAATGGCTGCCCTGACCTAACACCTAACCTAAACAAAGAAGGAGTAACCGAAAAAGAAAAACATAAACGCACTGCGGTAATACCATATGTACCAACGGAAAAGGAAAGAGAAAGTTACATGTTTCAGTCCCTTCCCGAAGGGTAGGGCGGGCTGTTAGAACTTTACACTTTGCTTCAGCCTCAGTGACGGATTCCCAGCCATTAATATATTCATTACGTATATACGCATCGTGGCATTACGGATGTATGTATACGTATATGAGGAAAACCTCGTACAAGGTAAACGGTAATGGGGATCGAACCCTTTACTTCCCGAATGCTAAGTAGATTGTCCAATTAGCTCGGTATATATACCAGGCACCTAGAACAAGATACGAAGAATAGGTAGCAAAAGTAGAATGAGGTCACCTGAGGATGTGACGTCATAGTGGTGGGGGTAGTAGATGGGGGTGAGGGTGGGGTAGGGGTTAGGGTGGGGGTCTGGGGTAGGGCCGGCTTCTTTTCGGGGGCGTTTTTCAACCCCTGGGCGGGGTTTAACCACTAATAAAAGCTGACTGGTAATACGTGTATTAAGGCGGGACTAAGTCTAGACAAAACCCATCCTTACACCTGATTGGCTCGCGTAAGGCCACACCTCGGCCTTCTGTTTGGTCCTTAGCCTCACTACTCAGCAGCTGTGCTCTGATTGGAAGATGAATTTTCTGCATTCAGATTGGTTATGGCGAAAAATTTGAATCTACTAAGGAGCCTAGTGCTAAATTGTAAGACAGGTGTAGGGCTTCGCAACTTGCTCTCGAGTCTTCGCCCCATGTGATCGGAACTTGTTCGGGGGCCTTCGTGCATTGTCGAGACCCATTCGCGGAAAATTTGAATCTAGTAAGGGGCCTAATACTAACTTGTAAGACAGGTGTAGGGCTGCGCAACTTGCTCTCGAGGTTTCACTCCCTTGCCGTGATCGGAACCTGTTCGGGAGCCTCGTGCATTGTCGTAGCCCCATTGGCAGGAAATTTGAATTTGTATTCTAATAAGGGTGGCTAATGCTAATTTGTAAGACAAGTACATGACTTCGTAACTTGCTCTCGGGGCTTTGCCCCCTTGTCGAAGTCCCATTGGCGGAAAAATTTTAATTTGCATTTAAGTCTCTGCAGGTTATGGCTGGAAATATGAATTTGTATACCAATAAGGGACCTAATTCTAACTTGTAAGACAGGTGTAGGGCTTCGCAACTTGGCCTCGGGGCTTTGTCACCTTGTCGATGCTCCATTGGCGGATAATTTGGATTTGTATTTAAGTCTCTGCATTCTGATTAGCTGTGGCGGGAAATGTGAATTTGTATTCTAATAAGAGACCTAATGCTAACTTGTAAGACAGGTGCAGGGCTGCGCAACTTACTCTCAGGCCTTCGTCCCCATTGACAAAAAAACTGAATTTGTTTGTGGCGCCGTCGCGCGGTATATTTTTAAAAGTACATACAGGGACCTGTAATGGTTATGGCGGGAAATTTGAAGTAAGGAGTGCATGCATCTGGGTCTCAACCCTCTGTTACGCACAATATATTTTGGCTTTAACTATAAGTCATAATCACTCTTAAATAAAACAATTCAAGTAGTAAAAGTTTTTTTATTTATCAGACTAGAATAATAGTAGAAAAACAAACATTATACAGTAACTTGAATATCTCATCATTTATAATTAAAAATGTAGTAAAAAACTTATTTACGAAATCAATCATTGACAAATTATTTAATCTAAAATACAAAAACATTAGTGTATAAAGTCCACACACACACACACGCACACACACACACACACACACACACACACACACACACACACACACACACACACACACGCACACGCACGACGCAAGCACACGCACGCACGCAAACGCACAACACGCACAGCACACGCACACGCACACGCACACGCACACGCAACGCACACGCACACGCACACGCACACACACGCACACGCACATGGACACGACACGCACACGCACGCACGCACACGCACACGCACACGCACACGCACACGCACGCACACGCACACGACGCAGCGACGCACACGCACAAACGCACACGCACAATCACGCACAACACACACACACACACACGCATCACGCTACACAACGCACACAAACGCTACGCACACGCACACATCACACTCACACACACACACACACACATCCGAATGGTAATCCTGCAATATCGTTTTGTTATAATGGAACCATCTAGAATTATTCTGTAGGAAACCTGAATGATAGCCTTGCGGAGGCCGCCCAAAGGAGTCAAAATACTCGCCGTTACCATTCTAGTCAATGTAGTAGCAGTCCAGTGTTGACCTGGTTTGTTTGATGGATCCGTATTTACAATAATTGCACAAGGTCTAGGCGCCTGCCTTGGTAGTTGATTAGAAGCACATACAAGTCGAAACACATTCTTGGTGCTGTGGATCGATCTCAAACATTTCAACACTTGTACCGCATACATCTTTGGAATTGGTTTGCCTCCAGTCTTGCAGTAATAAGGCGTTTTCAGTGCACACATAGGCTCAGCGATGTCATGGTTTACACAGCTATAATCCTTTGATTCTTTTTTCAATTTTTTAACCGATTGTCAACCAGTCTCGTTCAGGTGTATCACCGGAAACCTTAAAAACTGCTGTTTTTCACTGCCCTTAACGTGAATTTTGTTAACCTCTTATCAGATCCTCTTTGAAATCTGCATTTTAAATCGTGATATTTATCCTATAAATACCTTATCTGTCTTGACATGGGTTTTGATATAAGGTAATATCGTGGTGACTTTATCAGCATCAACAATGACGAACCGTGATCTGTAACCACTGCAATTTCATTCGGTATGAATTCATTATCATCACCTCTAAACCCTTCTAGATCCAAGTACCCGTCCTCTTCTTTCAACTGCTGCTGTACACTGAAGCTTGTGTTGTAGAGCTGCTCCTTTTAACAGATGAAATCCTCGACAACATTCCGATGTTTATCGATCTCAAACACGTTGTCGAATTCGGCGTATACCAAACAGTTAACAGTTTCCGTGAGAACTTCTTCAAAGGCAACTTCCAACCGAAGGGATCCTTTTCTAACTAAATTCCAGTGGGTGCTAGCATTTTCAGACAAGTCAGGAGTTAGGTCAAAGGCCATTAAACAGTAGCCGTTGGAATAATCGATTCTCGATATATCGTTGCCCTGATTCAAAAAATGAATACCCGTACCGGACAATAAGGTTTGATACGCCCTTACATGTGAACCGTTAGCTGTAAATTCTGGTTGTAAGGCTTTCTAAGGAATTTGTTGGCCGTCAATATATAACGACATGTAGTTAATGTTGTGATGAAAATTGAACGGGTTTGAGGGGTAATCACCGTTGAAGGCTTTAATTGCCACAAAACCTACAAAACATCGTTTAGGTAACTGCCCCAGGAAGACATTATCCAATGGCGTTAACACTTTTACGTCTGTCCTTGTAACAGGGTATTTTGCTGCAGCTGTTTCTAAGGCTTTAGTGTGAGTAATTAGAATGGTTGGATTGATTCGCATACGTCTCAGTAGTAAACTAGCGTCCACAATTCGCGTCTTGTGATTTGAACCTTGTGCTGGCAATAGATTTAAGTAAACCTCCACTTGTGAGCAAGGTGAATGCATCCAATTGTTTACCGGTGCTACAATATCTGCGTCAATAAGCGGCTTATCATCTTGCTTTAGAACTTTAGCCGTACAACATGGGTAATCGTTCCCATTTCCCGGCACTACTAATTCTATTGAGCCGTCATCACTAAGAGCTGATAAGGGTTTGTAAAATATCCATTCACCACTCTCGATACTTGTCTGTGTCGAGAGTAAAGCGAACAAATGCAATTCGGAATTGTCACATTCACACATGTAAAAAAGCCATTATCTTGAAAACATATCGTCGTAAGTAGTTTTCTTCTTCTTCTTATTAGCAACAGCTCTCGGCAGAGACTAGCTATTGTCGGTCAAACGTACTCTTTTAAAGCCGGACTTTTTTCTCCAGACTTAAATAACGGTATTATACTTCTAAGTATGCCTACTAACCAGCTTCCTATACCATGCCCACACTGATATGGTGCACCTCTGTAGATGGAGGCGATACCATTACCGGCCTGATTCATATAATATTGTTGATAAGAACAAACCATTATTGAACTTTCTTAAAATCTAGCATCAGACACAACGTCCCAATCTCGAAGGGCATTGCTACACCCGTATCTGTTTTTATATTAATCTCGATGTTTTCAAATCCTCGCGTCATCACCGGAATGTAGTGTGCAGGCGAAAAAATCACATATTTATGGCTCCCGTAAGCATAGTTTTCTGAAGTAATGTTTATTACACGCATAAGCGGAGATAAAATATCACCACAATTTGCGGTTCAACGATGTCGCAATAAACAAACATCTGCATTGGTAATCCTATCCACTAGCGGGGTGCGGGGGTATTGGTTCCACAGCTATGTTCTGATACGGGCGATAACCCCACTGTAAAGCTAAACGTTGTGAGAAGCCGAATACCGAGAGTGCGGTTTTAATTTCGTAGTGACACGCTTAGTTAACTTATGGTATTCGACTGTTAACAATTTACTTGTTAACTCGTAGTTATTTACAGCGTTGGAAATGTCTTCTATACTGGCATAATTCCCCGAAGCGAAACGTATCACATACCAACCGTCCTCAATATAACTGATTTTCTCGCCGTCGTGTTGAAAATGCGATACAGCCTTTTTTAATATAGACTAGAACATCCTCTTCCCTTGCAGGTGCCTGGGTTCTATAATCAATTAAATTGCATGTCGTACTTACAGCGGCAAAAGAACAAGGGTACTGAATTTCCGAAATGCCTAAAACCCAAGAGCCCGTTAATATTATTCGCTTGGGTAACTGTGTAACAACACTTAAGGTCATATTATCAGGAAAATAAGTTATAGAACTATTACTCAATAAGGTAAGATAAAACTCCATTTTACATATCTCTCAGCTGCGAAGCTAACACCCAACTATTAAATTTGTCACTGTATCCGCGCTACTTGACCAGGTATTGTTTATGTCGTCCACGGCTCTTCTCGGCCAAAAACTCATCGACTTTGAATGGAGTGTCTCTATCAACCGTAACAACTTGAAATTCCTCCTGGTAAAATGTACCCTCAACAGGATCTTTATTAAGATCGATTATTCGGTAAACTGGTGGTCTTCTTTTTATCACTGCACTAATTGTAAAAACTTCTTCGCTTCAATTTGTTTCATATCCGTTCTCAAAGGTGTACTTGGTTCTGGCGATTCTGACATGCTATCCGGCTTTATATTTAGGCTGACGTGTTGGTCCCAAGCCTTTCGCATACAGGTTATTCTACACTTCCAAAACGTTTTCATCGTTACAGCCGCAGGGGCCATCTTTATACTTGAATGAGAACTATTGTTGTAAGCGGTGACAAGCTTTTGGAGTACATCCATATACCTGTAGGAATTTTTGTAGGTGAAATAACGTCACCTCTTTGTTTTTAATGTTTTACTAAATCTTTCAACTACAGATGCTTTTACATCAGGGTTATTTGGTACATAGAAATTGATATTTTGTTTCTTGAAAAGGTTTTGTACAGTGCTCGCCACAAATTCTTTACCTTTATCCGTCTGCAGATTTGCCGGTGTATTGTCACACCCTTTAAAAATGTCGGTGAATGCTTTAATTACAGATGCCGCTGTCTTAGTTTTAAGAGCTCGCGCCCAAGACTTCTTGCTAAACACATCAATAACAGTTAGGATGTAATTGTAGTCACTATTATATTTGCTTGCCACAGTTCGTAAATGTTGTTCACAATATACCTATTGCGCTGAAACTTCCTTCTGACTGGTTTATGTATCGTATATGCTTCCTGCGTTGATTTCGCCATATTTGCCTTTTACAACGTTAGTTAAAGGTATACCCGCAAATCCTGCCGGATGCTTGGGATCATAGTATACAGCATCCATATTATGTTCGCCAGTTATCCCAATCTAGTGAAAGTGTTCTTCCTCTGAGAGAATCTCCTCAGAGAAGATCCTCTCGAAGTTTTCCGCGATTCACTATCAGCATCGTAATTCTCACCTATAGTCGTAAGGATGAGTTCAAGGTTAGGTGATACATCAGCATCATCACGTCTTCGCGTATTTCCGGTAAACTCTCGTGGTATATTCATTTCTTCTTTCGTCCTTTATTGCGACAGTACCCCTTTTATCCCAAAATACATTCGTATTCAGTATACGTATGAATACCTAACCTTTTTCCTATATGAAGTCGGCAGTGTTGATACTATTTCCTCGTGTGTAAGGCCCTTGCGATTCGGTGAAACATCAACATCACCGCTGATGGTTATGCTAGCAGGTTGACGTAGTTCATTGGAAAAGTGTAAATATCTTTGAAGGACTTGACTGTACTGCTGCCATTTCTCGTTATCAGTCATTTTGGTTTTTAAAACTTTATCCATATCGCTGCCCAGCTGCGTTAAAATGTTGTTTTGTGTGACGTCTGCAAGCGTTGTATAAAGTCCAACGGTACAATAACCATCTTCTTTAGATTGTGGTCCATGGTTGTTATTGAAACAGATTACCCAGAATACCACCAAGTAATGGTCCTAGTAAGAGTGGCAGAGATACACCGCCCTTCTGTACAAGAAGCTGTTCCTTCCTTTTTATAGATTCATCTCTCTGTGCTAAGCGTCTTAAAGTGTGCTTATGTTGAGAGAGTCGATGCTTCTGATCAGCTGACAGAGGTACATGACCTTTAAAAATATCGTGTTCATACTCTAGGCATTTCAGAAAAGCGCCACGTTGACTTTTACTTAATCTGGTTAATACGTGTAGGATATCGGTGCTTTTTGTTAAAACGTCAGCCATCATATATGATGCAATCTTTATGACTATGCGGTTTAAACCCTTTTCTAGCTATATATAGCTGACAAATGCCTTGAGGCCCAAATATATTTGTTCTATATTGTGAAACGTCTCGCGTATTCTGTTTTAAATCGAATAATAAATATCCGTCTGGATCTGAAGTGGCATCCTGGTATGCAGTCTCTAAAAATTTCGGGTTGTCAGGTCAAATCTACCTTGCTAAGTGATGCATCTGAGCTCTATCACGTGGATTCTTAAGCAAGATTATGGAATGGGCATTAAGCGAAATATCCCTCTGCC
The DNA here is from genome assembly GCA_036346205.1 of Vesta saturnalis. Classification (NCBI taxonomy): domain Eukaryota; kingdom Metazoa; phylum Arthropoda; class Insecta; order Coleoptera; family Lampyridae; genus Vesta; species Vesta saturnalis. The sequence goes on from JARFJB010001943.1 coordinate 3,315,769, forward strand.
CGGGCCCTTAGTGAAATATGTTTTGTGTTAAGAGAAACACGTTTAGGTTGCTATGATGATCTCTCTTTGTAAAAATATTCACCACCGACCAGTTAATTTCGCTCCTTAGATAGTCAATTATTACAAAGACCGGTTTTTCACCATCAAACTGCTCCATATCAGGTAGGCCCTTCTAAAATTCCATTGCGACGCCATTGCATAAAGGCTGCCATTCGCTGTAGTACCAGATAATTTTGTCAAATGTTGAATCGCAGACAGTTTTGATATTTTTTACACGATAAAATACAATTTTCCGCAACCCGAGGGGCCTGCAACTATTGCTGAGGAAGGATGCTTAAACTGGCCCTCCATCTTGAAAGTCGAAACGGTGCTAAAGTGCATTCTGTCAGCAGCCTCTCTTAAATACTCAAGAATCTGTGGGCACCGGTATAATTTACTTTTGTCATTCTTATCTCTTAATATAAAAGTGGCTTTTCGTTTTCTACAATATAAGCATAAAATTATTAACCCTTGCGTAACTAGTTAATTATCAGATTTTTAATTACCCTGTGAAATTTTGTTATTGTTTTATCGATATTGAGTGTGAATATCGACTTACACGTTTTTACATAATGGAGTTTTACCTCAGACGTGCTACTTAGGAAAACATTGTTTACGCTACTTGTCTTTCCTGTTGCGTAACTACCTTGGGGTAATTAGATTGTGTGTGTATAAAGAAACTCATGAGGTATTCTTTAGCTTCACTTGCAGTTTTTTATTTCGTGTGTCAATACCCCGTTTCTTTAATTCAACACTGGTGCGTTATTATTTTTGCCTTAACTTTTACTTTATTTATTTTATTCGCTCGTTCAGTTTTTTAATGTTTGTGTAATAATTGCAGACATGGATTTAACTAACCTAAACGCAACAACATGTTTTAAACCTTTCAAAAATATTAAGGATTTGGAGATTGGTATTGAATATAAAATACTCAATCTTGGACTCATATTCACAAAATATGGTGAAAGGGTTACTGTGGAACTGACTGAGTTTAAATGCATACTAGCTGAGCGCTTCTATAAATTTTTCAAGACCGAGGACCAGCGCATAAACCAATTTAATGAGCAGCTGAAGATTAAAGACGTTTCATTAATCTCTTTAGGATCCGCAGGGAAAACAACACATTTAATATTCAAGGAGTAAATGGTATTATAAAATTATTTTGTTGTGTTATTGGTTTAATAAAATTTTTCCTTCGTTGTGCATGAGATTAATTTTGATGGTGATTGACTTGAACGACAGCGAAATTTAATTATGACTCATAATTAAAACAAAACGATTGCGATACATTGTGAATCATAATTAAAGCCAAAATATATTGTGCGTAACAGACGATTGAGACCCAGATGCTTACGTCATACCTTAAAACATGGTGGTAGACTCCTTACTTCAAACTTCCCGCCATAACCATTACAGGTTCCTGTATCTACTTTTAAAAATATACCGCGAGATGGCACCACAAACGAATTCAAATTTTTGGTCAAGGGGCGAAGGCCTGAGAGTAAGTTGCTAAGCCCTACATCAGTCTTACAAGTTAGCATTAGGCCCCTTATTAGAATACAAATTTATATTTCCCGCCACAGCCAAACGGAATGCAGAGACTTAAATACAAATTCAAATTTTCTGCAAATGGGGCCTCGACAAAGGGGCAAAGCCCCGAGACGAAGTTGCGAAGACTTACACCTGTCTTACAACTTAGCATTAGGCCCCCTTGTTAGAATACAAATTTAAACTTCCTGCCAATGGGGCTACGACAATGAACGAAAGCCCTCCGAACAAGCCTCGAGAGCAAGTTATGCGGTCCTACACCTGTCTTCCAAGTTAGCATCACGCCCCTTATTAGATTCAAATTATCCGCCAATGGGGCTCGACCATGCACAAAGGCCCCCGAACAAGTTCCCATCACGACAAGGGGGCGAAGACCCGAGAACAAGCTGCAAAACCCTACACCTATCTTACAATTTAGCATTCGGCCCCCTTATTAGATTCAAATTTCCCGCCATAACCAATCAGAATGCAGAAAATTAATCCTCTAATCAAAGCATAACTGCTGAGTAGTGGGGCTAAGGACCAATCCGAAGCCAGAGGGGTGGCCTTACGCGGGCCAATCCGGTATAAGGGTGGGTTTGGTCTAGCTTCAGCCTCACCTTAATACACGTACAACCAGTCAGGTGAAAGGAGTGGGTGTGGCGACGCCTTAATGAAGCCTTAAACCCCCACCTTAACGCTGACAAAATGGCCGCTAGGCACCCTAGAGGCATCCAACACCATTAACCAAGGGGTTAGACCGCCAAATGGCTCTTAGTATTGCCGAAAGGGTCTTAATTAAGGGATAAACCCCGCCCAAGGGATAAACCCCGCCCAAGGGTTGAAAAATGCCCCCGAAAAGAAGTCAGCCCCACTCCTGGGGTGCCCCAAAATAAAACCATGCGGGACCCCTGCAAATAGCGTAATATTTCATTATTACCCTTTACGGTCTGAACATAGGTATGGTCTAAGTATGATGCAATAAGACTACAGCTAAGTTCATCAAAGTCTTAATCCTTTAATTGGAATTATATGTGTGACACAATCAAATACGTGTGCTAGGTCTAGGAATATTAGCATACAGTGCTCCTCAGATTCATCTCATATAAGAACATGATTAACAAAACTAGTATTTAAAGAAGATTGTTTGCTATCAAAGAACTCAATACTTGGTTTGTATGTGCATGTCCAGAAATGTTTGAGATAGTTGGTAGTATCGAAATGGAACGACAATTTTTAAGTTGATTTAGAAGTAGCGCCCAAGTTAAGCTGATTCATTTTGTAAGAGGTTTGATTAGAATATATCCAGTTAACTTTAACAGTTTTAAGCACACCACATTAATGTTTGCGGTACTACTATATTTTAATGAGGGTAGGTATTATTTATCTGGCGTCACATTGCGATATTAAAGACTTTACATTTAAATCATGCGTAAAATTAGCCTTGCGTATGTCTATCAGATTATAGTGACCTTTAGAATATTGCTTAAAAATACCATTGGTTGAATCCACACAGTAACAATTAAGTGCATTTGGATCAATTGGAATACATCTATCTATGTTATCGTTTTTGAATGAATTAATCACTTTCTTGCAGCTTTTTCTGAATTTTTAAGGTTTAAAATTATATTGTTATAAGCAGTACATTAGCATTCCTAATAAGATTTTAATATTCATACATGAAGATGATTTCTTAAACGTTTAATTTCCCAGATTTGTGTAAAATGTACATTATATTAAGGTATGCTAACTGATCACTAAAGTTTATTGGACATAGAACAGTTGCATTTCCACAGTGTATATCCAGTGACAAACATGGTATGCGCCGAAACAAAGAACACTGAAATCAGGAAGCTTGTATCAAGTAACATACGTGACAACAGTTGTCATGGTATCTCTAAACATTGTTTATTCGAATAGGGTGTCAAAATGGTGCTTAAAAATTTTATTCCTGAATATTATCTGCTCTCTTACGCGACGGGACGATCAAATAGACCTGGTTTGTTAGTGGTTGCCAACCAATTTCGAGAAGACCTTTAGAAGACACCACTGATGAATATGGACTTGTTAAGGGTCGTTGCAAAATTTCGGCCGACTGAACGCACAAGGCTGTGCTGGTCGTCCAGTTATCGTGACAACTAATGCGAATCAAAGAAGGCTATTTCAGCAGGTGTTATAAGACGTACAACTTAGCTTCCGCCGTTTTAAAAAAAAAATTAAAAATTTGATTTTAAAAAAACTAGTAATCCTTCTACGATTCAAAGTTTTGTCCATCGCTGGTTACTACTTTCACCCATATTTCACACAGCATACGAATTCTGCGTCGAAAAACTCATCTTCTTTTACGGTGATTCACGAAGCAATACAATTTTTCACTTCTTCATAATACGGAAGTGCTGGTCAGCGAGGTCATGTGCCATTGATCGGAGCAAGTGATAGTCAGAGGGAACAATACCTGAAGAATAGGGTGACTTCCAATTTCAACAGTTGCAGGCATTTCTTGAACACTCGAAAAGAAAGCTCTCACCTCTACCTGAAAATTCTACTTCAAAAATATCAAAGTTCATCTACACAAATAATATTTTAAGCTTCATTTAAAATCCGCAAAAAATGCGATAACAAAACTCAAAATCATACATTTAGGGGACTTTAACGTAAAATTGCTGGCTCAGTTAACAAAAAAATAACTGGTCAACACGGTAATTAATTATTCAATTTAAAATGAATATTTGTCACATTCAAAAATAGCCAAAACGCGATCGATTGTTCACGTAATACCTAAATGCGAATGGTTCAGAGCTAAGTTCCTAAACAAACAAAAAAACTTGCTTACCTTTTTTCGCAAATCAGTGAATTAACAACCGGTACGATGGTTCCTATAAAACTTCAAAATATTTGTTGCAAAAAAGCGACGTGCCAGAAGACTCTATTTTTACGTTACGTTAAACCTTACAAAACTTATCTCTTAAAATGAAATTGTATTAACAAAAACTCAAAATAGCAAATATTCTATTACAGAAATTCTCATTACGTTAAAGCTTTTATTAAAGTAATAAAAAAATAGTTGGACGTTGTCGCTGAAAAGTTGTTTGAATCAAAATTCCCATAAAATAAATAAACTAATCGGTAACTCGTAAACAAAATGTCTAATCTTCAATCAGAAAATTGATACAGGTATTAAGAATACATTAAATATATCTTTTTTACGTAAAATCTATTATTATCTATACCGGGATGACTCTGCAAGACTCAATTTCCCAAAATAATATATTTTAAACAACTTAATTTCACATAACACCCAAAGCAATAATAATATAAAAACCAATAAAACAAACACTGGTTTCATAATATTTATATCAAGACCTCTATCATATTAATCTTAGCTAGCATATTATATTTAGGTATTTGATACTGTCCGGTAAAGTGTACTTTACCGCACTGTTTTTGAGTCCGGTAAAGTGCATTTTACATCATCCAAAGCGTATAAAGGAAAAACTTGATTAAACAGTGGAAAATATAAAAATAAATTTTTCTGAAAAGCAATAAAAAGTTGGAGATACCGGGGATTGAATCTGGGGCTTTTCAAATGCAAAACGAATGCTCTACCACTGAACTACTGTAGCTGCACGAAAGTGATAGTCAGAATTTAAAAATGAAAGCACATTAAAAGTGATGCATAAAATAACGTGTACTTTTGTGCCTTCGTTCTGTAATAGGTCATATGCATACCGCAAATGCGTCCGGAAACTATGCGCTTTCAGACCTAGGCCAGCAAAAATCAAACTAAATTACAGCAGGTATTCGTTGCAGTGATAGAACTGATAGAACATTCGACATAATTGACATTTGACATAACACAAAGCCTGATCCCGTTACCGTGTACTCATCCGTTATTGTTCTTATTAGTTCCTTATAAACTACAAATTACATCTATAAATTATTGTAAAGTCAACAAATTGGTAAGGTGCCAACAAAATTTGAGTAATGAATGATTTCGCAATTGTATTTTTTAGGTTATATTGGCTACTGCCAGTTGTCAGTATTGCCAACTTAATTTCAACAGGTATGAAATTTTACAATAATTTTGTTTATTGATTCTGCCACAAATGGTTTGCGAGTACTCATAAATTTGCCAAGTTTACTGGTACTCGCAAACAGCCATTTTCTTCTCTTGTAATACATATAACTATTTTTTAAATAAAATTATTTATATTATGAAATAAAATACATAACCATGCATGTCCGTGAACTAATTTGACAGCAAAATACTCTACGGATATCAAATTACATTTACAGAGAAGAAAATATGGTACTTTATTAGAATAACTACTAAACTACGCAGACGCAGAAAACTATCGCTCAGTTACAGCTTTAATAAAATACTTACCTTTTTTGTTTTTTTTTAATGGTGTATTTTAAATTATACAATCTGAACGTTTCGATAACACTCACAGTTATCTTCACCAGTAGCAATATTTATTAAAATTGTTAAAGATGTTGAAAACAATTTTGCCAAAGTTGAAAAATTAAAACATAAACATCAGCCTGCTATTAGTATTGCAGTATGAGATACGTATAAACCCAACTATAGAATTAAATTTTCGTAAAGAATAAATGAAGAATGTTAAACTGTCTTAAAGATGACAAATCATAACACCCTCTAACGGCGAAGGCTAACAATGAAAAATGTCAATTGTAAATTTAATCAAGTTATGATGTAAGTGTAAAGTTGTGAAAAACTTCAATTTGAAAATGATAGAAGCATTCACAAATATAAACATGACATCAAATAAAATAATCCAGTTAAATCTAATAAAGAGATATCTTTGTCAATAATTGCAAGTGTTATTAACAATGAAAAGAATAATGCAGAACGTTTTTTGTAATTTTTAAATTTTAATTTCAACTACTTATGATAAATTATCAAGACGTACCATTATGCCTTTTGTTTTAATTATAATATGCCTAAACCTATTTAAACGGAGATTTTCTTCTTGTCTATTAAAATTATTAGGGTGTGTATATATGTTAATACCTTCACGTTGTAAACGAACATAATAATGAGTTTGTCTTGACAATATTTCCATATTGTCAAATTGAATGTCATGATTTAGATTATTTAAGGTATGGTCAGCCCCCGCAGATTTCTCTGGTTGACCTAATCTACAAAATCTCATATGTTCTTTACATATCAAAGTTACGTTTTGTGGTTCCAAAGTATACTTTTCCACATGAACAAGATAACTTATGTACTCCGGAAGATGATAATGGGTTTGAAACATCTTTAGGTGATCTTAAATGTTCTATAATTTTTCTTGTAGGTTTAAAAATAGTCCTAATGCCATATTTAATTAGGATTTTTTCAATTCTATCTGTAACATTAGCTATAAAAGGAAGGAAAGCAGTACCAACATTTTTCATTGTTAGCCTTCGCCGTTAGAGGGTGTTCTGATTTATCATCTTTAAGACAGTTTAATAATATTTAATTTTTACTGATCTAGTTATTCTTTACGAAAATTTAATTCTATAGTTGGCTTTATACGTTTCCCAAACGGTTATATTAATAGCAGGCTGATGTTTATGTTTTAATTTTTCAACTTTGACCAAATTGTTTTCAACATCTTTAACAATTTTAATAGAAATTACTACTGACGAAGATAACTGTAACTGTTATCGAAACATTTAGATTGTATAATTTAAAATACACCATTAAAAAAACCCAAAAAAGATAAGTGTTTTAGTATGTGTGATAATGGTGAAAGTTTACATTTTCAGTTACAGCTTTGTTTACATAAACTCATGTAGGTATAGTTTATAGTAACAGGTTATAGTATAACTCCTCATCAGTCGCATTAATTTGTACCATGTTTTGAAGTTTCCTTTAGGCTTTCCTTGACAAATGCGCGCATCGTATTTTCATATTAAATTATCTGCGCATCAGGAATTATATAGTGGCTCATTCCGGAATGAGGCTGAATGTCATTACGCACTGTATTGTGTATTTTATACAATTTTTTAAAACGTCGCTTCGTTTTTCAGCATTACTACCATAACGCAGCATTAAATTTAAAATAAATTGATTTTGTAAGCTTGTTTTTTTAGGTTATGTTGGGTATACCTACTATTACGTTGCATGTTTATTTTAAAACATGAATAACAATGATTAATATTCATTTGATGTTTTGTTCGTTCATTACAAGGATTCAAGTCGCTAAATGTTCTGTCAAAAATGCTTGATGGTAAATTGGACATCGACACGTGCCCAAAGGTAGGGGTCACGTGACCCGCTTTTTTCTAGAATAATGTTTGCCTAGTAGGTACTTGATTGTAGAAATAAGCAGGTGTTCATTTTAACAAAATGAAAGTTTAGTTACGAAATCCTTAAAATGTACCTACACTCAAATAAACAAAAGTTTAAATTAGTTGCACGTGATTTTTAAAATACTTGGTTAATATTTATATGATTAAAATATGCGCAATGGTTGCTCCCCTGTTTATTGATTATTGTTGGTTACATATGTTTATTTTATAAAATAGCAATGAAGTGTTTCGGGATTATGAGGTGGTACTGATTTACGTATTGTTATGTAGAGATGATATTAAGGCTCATCATGCAAATTTTTTATATAAGTATAGCTTGTATTAGCATTGAGTTACACCTATAAAAATATGCGTTGAATGTGTACTAATTTGGGAATAGAAATAAGTTACGTATAGATAAAACGGACGATACCGTCTATCCCTATTTATACAAATACTCATGTAGTTTTTCTCCTTTTGTAAATTTACTAGGACCCTATTGTTCTGCTTCATCCCTCTAACAATCACGATTCAACCAACTTCCCTTATCAAGTGTCTCATCGAGCGGAAGTCAGTATCTTTTATATACTTCCCACGTTCATTAAAGTATGTTTATTGGCAATTGTTAACCTTTATTGCAAGTACCGATAGGCTATTTTTCTTCAATCATACAAATTAAAGATGAGCACATTTCTCATTTTTAGATCATTTGATTGAGTAATGAATATATTTCATTAAATACCAAAGCACATATGTACAAAGTCTCTCTCTCCTGTTATTGTAAAGTATGTCCCTTAAATATTCAAAGGCATGCCCTTAACATTAGAGTTACCTACATGTTCGTTTTTATGACGATGTTCGCAAAGAACTAATTATTTTTAATTAAATATATTTTTATTATATTACTCAAAAAGCATATAGAATCAAGGCGGTATAAAATTGTAAATTATGTCGCTGTCTGCTGAATCAGTATTTAGGTACGGCTTCATAATATAATGTATCAACTAAGCGTTAATGGGTGAAGGGTTTGAGTGCCGCAATAATGTGAAAAATATAACTTTTTGTTTTACGCCATTTATACATACTAGAATTATGATGGCCATGTCTGAGGAATGTTTAATGTGTCTACTAATGGCTTGATCATTACCGCAGCAGTATAAAACTTCCATTACAACTATATATATACAGGGTGGCGCATTAGTGTGACAAAGTCCCATATCTCCTTTATTTAAGGAGATACAAAAAAAAATTAAATATAAAAGTTGTAAGATATTCCAAAAATATTTTTAATTATACAGGGTAGATCATAAAAGCTTAGAAGTAATTTTAAATTTTTTTAAAATAGAAAACCCTATATATTATTACA